>APFE031338688.1:45290-97336 GCA_000404065.3 Pinus taeda | reverse complement strand
GAGATCTATAACCATAAACAATGTAGAATCAGATGTACATTAACCATACAAATGCATACACAAATACAAGATTCAGAAATATACAAGTATATGGAGAAAACTCAAATAACTTTATTGATAGAAGTAGTAGAAGAGAGCATTACAACCCAACTGTCTGATCCAAAACCATACTCCCAGCATGAAAGACCTTTTCACCTCATGAAAAGCTAGATCACCCAACAATACAATGTTTCACTAAGAAACCAACAACACTTCCTTACAAAATACAAAATTCCAGCCTCTGGATCTCTAGGATGAGGGATCCATATATAGATATTTGCAGGGGGGTGAGTCAGCTTATGGGATTTTTATTAGTGTCATTTCACTGATATTTCTTGGTTCCACTTGGAGATTTTATGATCTCTCACTCATCCCTGGGCGAATTCAGAGAGGCAAGTGTCATATGAGCAGTTTCTAGAAGATTCTACGAGTTTCCACCTAGCAAACTGCCTCTGCCATTTGTCTGCTCTCGCTCATCGCACCCTACAGAAGGGATTTTCAGTATGCATCGAACCCCTTGTGTGTAACAGGTGAGATGCATCACACCCTCAGCATGGAGCAATCTGTATGGTCTAGTTTTGACCAGTTCTGAGTAGTTTTTCAGGGAGAACTTCTGGGAAATGATGTAATTAGTTGACTTTGATCCTTTAGGGTATGAAACAACACTTTTAGGGGTTTAAGAGCCCTTGGTTTATCGACATATGTGATTGGGGTTGCAGTGCCCAAATATGTCTATAACACCATGAAACCCCATACAATCAACTACTATATTGAACTAGACCAGACGATCCCATAAACTTGACATTTTAGTGACTATGACACACCTTCTTGAGGATGAGATGGGAGGTAAGAGAAAAAACATACACAGTATCACTTTCCATTCTTTCTAGTTTCAATGACAGTTCTAGTGAGCAACACCTCCACCATGGACTCACCAGTGCAGAACACCAACACCACAGAGCAATCCAACTAAATCTGCCCGAGGGAGAAATGCCCAATGATTGAGGTGTTGTCCACCAAAACAACTAGGTAGGATACCGCTTCCCTCGTGGGACCTTTCTGATCACACACCGCGTGACCTTCGTCTTAACTCCACACCATTCTCGCATGCATGTACTGACGGTTGGCCACCTCCCAACCTTATCTCCTAATGTTACTCCCATCGCCCAGATCCCAAAGCAGATTGTCATGCCTTCTCTCATCCCAATAGGGGAGAATATAATTTTATTTTTATTATGCCAAAGTTTCAAAAATATTTTTGGTACATCAATAGTAATTGTTACCATGGAGGCCATTCAAGAATATTATATACACCGCCCATATCAATAACATAAAGTTTGATACAACATATTAATCCATAGTAATATTCACATCTCAAAAAATTTGAGCATTCTTATTCTCAATCTTTGTGCTTTGAATATGCTTCGCATAAACCAACAATCTTGAAAGTAACCAAGCCAAAATTAATAAAATTAATGTAGGTTACTAATATTTGTGGAAACAAAAACCACCTTTTATTTAAGGAATCCATGAACATGTAGTCATAAATTATCATATGAAAATAAACTCATATGGTTCTCTTTATCCTTTTCATCACTTGAGACCACTTGTTTAAAAATAAATTTTAATTTTTAAAACTTAAATTTCTATTAGGTGTAAAGAAACTTCAACCATGTGGTAGCATCAAGCATTATATTAAAGTAGATAATGTGTTTGTAGCGAGTTAGATATTTGGCTTCTATCATTTATTACTCTTTAATACAAGGAAAATCAAATTATCTCTTGAAATACATCTTGCTAGTGAATACACAAAAATTGAACTATTTTTTTTAAGAAATAACCTACTTTTTAATGAAGCTCCTTTGCGTAGCTAAGGGTTTTGAAGTTGCAACATCAAATGGTAGTAACATATTTAAGACTACTTAGAATTTCTATTATAACTTGAAAGTACAAATGACATTAGAGCTTGATAGTAATGGAATAAATTTAAAACAAATACACTACATTGACAAAAAAAATGTTCCAACAATAAGTTTCTCCTAGTGCGTTGAGTATACGACTTAAAATCATCATAACTCTGTCAAAATTGCATAGAATCACTATCATGACCCCAATTCAAAAATGACATCAAATATCTCTTTTGATGACATTGATCTAAGGATAATCAAATGCACCAAGGTGAATATGTTCCATTGTAGTTTGGTTTTCTTAGGGCTTTGAGACCATGATCCTGTTTGGATGCAAATGGTTGCTCCGATAAGCATCCTTATAAAGTCACTTTAGAAAAAATATATCTCAAACTTTGAAGACAAAAAACAAAAAAAGATTCCCTCACCTATCAAAATCAATATTCTTATACCACTTGCGAGATCCTTAATATGCAAAATGAACCCACATAAGAAATTAATGGAAGAATATAGAAAACACCCTTAAAGTAGGGTAACACCAACAATCACTCCTTGAGGAAGACACAATTATAGAAATAGTGCTTGTTACAATACCAATTGAGTAAGTTGAAAACAATCATTATATATGTGTATAGATACTCTGTCATAGTTACATTAAGAGGCCTATGCCAACTACCCCACATTATTGCACTCCATAAATTAATACCTGCAAACTATCTTATGGACCTTATTTAATAAATATGATCATAATATGTTATTAAATGAGTTCATACACCACCTACTTAGTGGAACTTATTTAATTAGTATCACCACATTATATTCATTAACTCCTCTAGTTACATAATCTGTTTTTTAAATTTACAAATGCAAGATCTCTTTTTGTAATTTTAGTTGTATAATTTAATTTGATTTTGATATGAAATTATAATATTTTTGTTTTTAATCTTATATGCATATTGTTTGTAGACTTAGTGTTCTATATGACATATAAAAAAAAAATTGTATTTTTTTTTGAATATATCTATAATCTCAACCATCATAAGGTAACATATAAATATTTTTTTCATATATTTGAGAAAAATGGTTTGAAATAAATCAACCTAACACATTAAATATTATGTTTTTAAAGAATTATTTCTTTGATTAAAAAATGTTTACACATATTTTTATTATAATATATTGATTTTTTTTTCACAATTAATAGAGAAATTAAATAATTGAAAAAAAAACTATTTATTAAATTATAACTAAAATAAACACTAAAAGTGATATTATTTAATTAAATTAAAATTACTAATATAATTTTCTGGATGGGGTGTTTTTTCTTGAGAGAGGAGGGGAGCGGGTTGCCACCATCCCACGTGGAAAATATGTTGAAGGACACGATAACTCACCCCGAGTGAAGTTTAATACACTTGGTGTGAGCTTAACATATTCATTAATCTGTAGTGATGGCAATATGATGTTAGATAGAATAGAGGGTGGATAGGTTGGTTCACAGTGTATGGTGTGTAAGTGGGATTTGAACAAATGTATGTTGACATTCATATGGGTATATGAAGAGATGGTGGTTATTGGGGGCAACATATAATTCTTGATAGCACAATGGGAAGGAAGTACAAAATCAACAAGAGAATGTTTGAAGGGTGAGAGTTATCATGAATATATGAGAGATACAAAAGCTCATTTTATCTCACTAACAATACACTGTGGTGAAGTAAATTAAAATTTTAGTCTGCATGGCCACCTCCAGGGAAAGGTAATCCTTATTCCAATTTCAATTATGGCATATTCTATTTAAATTGGTCACATTATATAGGCTTTGGCAAGGATTTCACTCTAAACAGGAGTGTAGAGTTGTTTTATTCCACTTTGGGTTCTCTCATCAAGTTTGCCTCTTTTTATCGTGTGTTGTCATGTTGCCTCATTTCTAGGATTTTCTTTTTATCATTGTTGAAAATAGTGGTGGGGAATTGGTGTTGTTTTGGTGTTTAGAATTGCTTTAATATATTCTTGAGGGTGTTTGTTAGCTATGCCTTTATCCTTGGCAGAGAGAATGGTGTTTCTTGTCCCAGGCTCTGACATCTTTTGTAGGTAGTTTTTGCGGTGATAATTTTGCAGACCCATGCATTTTAAGTTAACCTAAGGAGGATTTTGAACCTTGGTGGTGACATAAAAATATATATTAGATTATTATATTTTATTAATTATTTATAATTTAATATTTTTTTTTGTTGTCATAGGGGTGTTGGAAATAATACTGAGAGGGGGGGGGGGGAATCAATATTATCAAATCAATTTTATTTTTCATTTTACATTTAGATCATATACTCTACTTCAGTTAGATAAAACTGCGTATATACACAACTTCAGATAAGGAAACCAACGTATACCATGCAAACTTATAATTTAGTTTATTCTACAGATGTTGATCATTAATTTGTGCATCAGAACTATGTAAACAGTAACCGGGAACAGTCAAAAAGAGCAGAAGACAATTACACACAAGAACACAAGATATAAGGTGGAAACCTAATGTGGGTGAAAACCACCTGCTGCAATTTGTCTCTATCTTTTTCAATTAGAAACTTCTGTTTACAATGATTCTGTGCTGGTGCAGTCCTTTACCAGTACGCAGGCTGCAACCTGCAGAGAGCTACAACCCTCTCTTGTTCTCCAGCTTCTCCTGGAAGGGAGCTACAACCCCCTTAGCTCTTGTACTAACTGAGCTACTGGTACGTAGGTGCTGACCTACTGAAGGCTTCAACCTTCTCTTATCTTCCAAGGACCACGTTTCATAAATTTTCAAATTGGTTCCATGAATAACATCAATCAATCATTAAGTATATCTACAACAATCAATCTCCTTTGAACCACCCAATATCGAATCAATCAAACACTTCTTAGAATGTTGTTACCAGAAGAACAATAATAGTAACCAGACACTAATTCTGAACCCAGAACACTGTAGCAATAACCAGAAGCAGCTAAAGCATATTTTATGAAACATACGCTACTTCACTATACTGAAACCTGCGTACATACACATCTGTATCACTGTCAACCTACGTATACACTTTTGTGACTTACTAAACCTACGTGTATACGCACCTTCGCTGCGCTGAACCTGCGTATAGATCTATGAAAGACATATTTCCCTTTTCAAATATTCAAGCATTAATTAAACCCAAATTTTCAGATTCATAGATCAATATGTGGGTGGGTGGGGGTGGGGGGAGTTAATATTCAATGCATATTATTCATGCGTCAAATACAGTAGATCATAATCACACAAAGATACTACTATTCAAGCTTTGAGATTTGACCCATCAATAGAACTTATCCATTTTGCAGCATTCAGGTTCCTCCTTGATTGAGATTTAGCAATGCACCATAAATAATTACCAGTATTCCAGATCTTTATCTCCTTCAGATATTCAATGCTTAGATCAATCATCTTGCCAAATAATCTCCTTGCCATTTTACAGTCTAGGCCTTTCTCAAACCATGGTCCAAAACCATTAAGAATCCAATACCAGGGACCCAATACCTAGGTTCAACACCTTGGATGCAATACCACGGACCAAAACCATAGGTTCAAGTACATCAGACTAAATACCATGAACCAACCATAACGTTTCCCACATGTACGTGCTTTTCTTTGCATGAAATTGCGTGCATTCACATACACGCTTTTTGATTGGTGATACCGCGTGTATACGCGACTTTGCTGAGAGGAACCTACGTATACCTTATTTTCTTCCATTCTGATTGCGTAAACTGTGATCTACCATCTGAGAACGTTGCCATCAAGGACAACACCTATGCCATGGTGCCAAACCTGTGTCATAATGCCAACAGGGGGAGCAAGGCCATGGTGGTTGTGGGCTCTTGAATTTAGTATCTTGGATGATCTATCCTCACTACCCTTATCATCAGGTCTTTCTTTTATGTTGTTTTATGGTTTTATGCCTACATGTTTTTGTTGTGGGGTGGTGAATTTCTCGGGAGCTTAGCGGTGCATTGGATTTTAGTGGTGGGGGGAATGTTATGTTTCTCTAGGTCATGCTTCTCTCTTTCTCTTCACTTAAGTGGTTGAACCTCAATATGGTTGGTTGTTGTTGTTAACCTAGAGAGTGGTCCAGGCTTACTATAATAAGGAGGTTAGATAGAGAAAAGGTGATGGAAAGTTGGGGGTTTTGATGGAAGCCAGTTATGTTGTGTGGTTGTTGTAGACCTCCTATCGACCGGTCTCAGGGATTGGGTTTTGGGGGCTTTGATTTATAGCAGTAAGTGGTGGCCTAGTGTCCACTTCTCGATAAATGATTAGACTGATTCGTATCCTTAATTTGAATATTTTGTGATTGGGTTAATCATGCCATGTCAACAAGATTGCGTGAGGAGGGGTGTTTCCTACTACTATGAGTGTTCCCAATGGGGGGCATACTCGCATGCACCACTAGATAGAGGATTTTTCTTCTGATTACAGGGAGCTTTTGGCCACATTTAGGTTGAAATATTGTGGGAAGAGAGAGAAGCTTCTTCCCACAGGAACCAACTCTCATACATGGAGGTTATGCTTGAGTGGGCATATTAGATCCCAGACATTGACCATATGAGGGGCGAGTTTAATCAATATATGTAGATGGTGGATTTATACTAGTTGATGAAGTTTCTCTTGGGGCAGACTATTTTATACACACATGAAATGTGCATGGATATTATGCACTCTGTTGATCACATGCACAAAAACCTATGGGACCTCGATGAGAGGAATAAAAGGATTGAGAAAAATGTTGGTATTCACCAAACTATAGGTGGAGCATTGGTGGATCCAATTGTGTTAATTCCAGTTATAGGATTTAACCCTAATCTATCAGCCTGATAGTGTTTTGATTATGTTTTCAAATATTTTTTGTCATTTTTCTATGGTCTTGGTCACTTACGCTAGTATGGTAGTTATAGTATTATCTCTATTATGTCTATAGTTCTTATATGACACTCTCCTCATTAATAATAGTTTAATTTTGGATATAAATTGGTCTCCCTAGTGAGAGACCAACTTGATTTTGTACTCTTTGATGTAAATCTTGGCTATTTTGGAAATTAATAGATTCACTTCATAATAATAATAATAAAATAATAATGTTTTGTGATTTTTTAAAGTATAAATATGATTATATTTCAAATAACATCTTTACATATTTAAAATAATATGACAATAATGATGATTTTATTCTCATTTACCTAGTATACACCCCTCTCTAATTTAATATTGATGAGAATATTTCTAATATTGAGGTTATATTTAATTTCTATTATTTTACTTTAAAGTGAATCTAGGTTCTTTAACTAGCTATAACAACTTCGTTTTGGAAAGTTTACTTTTCTTTAAATATGCATAGCAATAGTTGTTGTTGTTGCCTTTTTTTTTTTTTAGTTTAGTGATTAAATCTTCATAATTTTAATTTGAAACTTATCTAAGAATACTAAATAACATACCTCTTATGTGATTTAAGCAAGCAACATATTAAATAATTAAGAAACCACCTACAATTTTATATGTACTCGTTGTATCGTATCAACCGATAAAAAAATACTTATAAATATTTGTTTGCCACTTGCCCAAAGTGTGAGTAATAATCCAGATTCAACCTCCTAGCTCTAGAAGATGACTTAAGTTTCCCAACCCTTTGTTCCTTAGATGGATCCAAGGAAATCACTCCACAAATTGGCCACTTCAATAGAATGTCATAGTTTCCTTCTTTGTTAAACAACAATGAAGAGTATTTCTAGCCTCTAATACTTGTTTCTTTCCCCTAGTTGTCACTTTCTTCTATACATTCCTCTAAGCTTCTTCAATTTCCCACATGACTCAAATATCTACAACCCTCCCAAATATGACACATGGGATCATATTTAGCTCTTTACCCAAGGCGTCTTTTGGAATTAATTGGATATCACTACCTACCAGGCTAACAACCTCACCCTCAAAGTCTTATGTAATAAATTACAAAAGGGTAAAACTATTCAATATCATGCTAAATAATTGATCTATATGACACATCAAGATTAAATACAATCTCGAAAAATTCATTTATTATGGCCATGCCAACCAAAAAACTTAATGAATACATACCATGTATTTAGATATTTAAATGCATAAAATATTATTTCCCATAACACCAATCAATTAATTATGATTCATGTTCCTCATGAGAAACTAATTCATTATTCTAATTATACTACTCTATGTGCATTGGTTCTATTTACATCGCTAGGAACACATAGCTCGTGAATTCATTAATAACAAGGAGAAATTAATGCTTCTAATGCACAATTCCTTTGTTGTAAAATCCCCTCTTTCTAGACAAACAACTCAACCAATATACCCAAAACAAAATATCACAACAAATAAATTCAACTAATATAACAAATCTATTTTTTGATACCACTATAAAATTCCTTATTATTAAACAAATAACTCAACCATCATACTACAAGAAAAAGTACCATAGCAAACAACTCAACCAATTTATTCAGATTTGTTTTATTAATTTGACTTAGAATTACCTGCTACAATTACCTTTTCAGTTGAAAAATAGATTTCTAAAAGCCCATAAATAGTTGTGGCTAATGGCATGATTCGCTAGCTAAATAGGAGATGATGACAACATGGAAACATCCCCTTACGCCAATGTAAATTACCATCATAGAGTAGATTTTATGGCTTCTTTGACACTCCCTTCTGATGACACAACCCAAAAAATGATGGCTCAAATTGTTGACAAAAAAATGGCATTGGATAGGGGAAATAATAATTTGGGCTTAAACTACCAAAAAAACCTCAACTTCTTGATAATAATTGTTACAACCTCCTCAAGTGATCCCATGGTCTAGATATGAGTGAATCAACCCCCTTTTCTCACATGAACTACAGATGGAAAATGTGACCTCCAAAATTCCCACAATCTCTGGTCGTACCCACAATCTAGAAATGAGATGATGTTCAACAACAAATACCTGTCAAAGATCTAAGTGATATTTCCTTCTGATCAACTAGGGTGCATTTGTTTCGCCATTGAAACCAATGTTGAAAAATGAAACACGAAAGTCTCAATTTGATATTTCCTTGGTCAAATTTAGAAAATTTGAATTTCCACATCAGCAGACAACTTGGATGCAATTAAATTGTGTGACATAGATCTTGTCACTCAATTAACTTAGTAAATTCGAGTTAGAGAAGTTAGAGTTTAGTTAAGCATGTGCGATTACTAATTTTTAGCAATCAAGATTAGTTATTTCAAGTTGTTTTCAGTTAAACCATTTCTAACTGTTGGAGGAACTAGTGGAAGGTCAGTTGCATAGTGGGACTTCAATCTAACTTAGTGATCATCCAGTTAACTGATCAATCAACCCAAAATAGCTAGTGCATGCAAAGAATTTTGGTTTCCCAGTTTTGGTGGATATTACAAGGTAGTGTAACATTAGTTGTAGGCTAGTCTTGAGTGTACAGGTGTTGCATGCAGTGAGATGATCAACCTTGGGAATTGAGCAAGCATTTTGGAGGAAATTTCTAAATAATAGGGGCCTAATTTCCTCAAGAATTGTGTAAGGAAATAGGGGCTTAATCAGAGGAAGAAATCAACTAAGTCTGGGTCAGAGCTTCTCAGTTAGCAGAGAGATAAGTTATTCACTTGGAGGTTGAGCTCAGATTGATATAGCAATTGTAATACATCTCCATTCATCAAGTTAATGAAAGCAAATAAATGGGCTTTTATCATATTGCTTTCCCCTAGAAAAATATTGTGTGTTTGTGTGTAATTACTCATTGCATGTTTGTGATTGATGTTCTAAATTGTGAATTGAATTTTGCAGAGAAATATAGTAGGAATGTGTCTTGTGATTTCGACTAAAGTTTCATGAGAAGCTGCAATCCTACACCATAATTTCTACATGGTATCAGAGAAGAATTCACGTTAGAATAGGAATTTCAAAGTTTTTTCACATGAGGTTCAAATTTGCAACTCCAGTGTAGTAGGATCTCTTAAGAGTTGGGAAAATGACCTTCAACGAGTTGAGATTAGAGTATGACTTGGAAGGTAGCTCAAATTCCATTTCATGGAAGGATCACATGGAGGCGATGTTGGCTGAAAATGGATTGCTAGAATATGTCAAGAAAAATATTACGAAACCTCAAGCATATGATGCAAAAAACCTAACCCAATGGAATAAAGATGTAGCCAAGGCGAGGAGAATAATATTGGAAGGAGTGTGAGACCACATTGCCTCAAATATCCATGGGAAAGAATCTCCTTTCACAATGTGGAAGGAACTGACAGAGTTGTTCGAGAATAACAGTGACCACAAAGACAAACTTCGAAATATCAAGATGCAGAAGAATGACACTATTCCACAGTACCTGAAAAAATTTACACAAGTTTGTGATGAGCTTGGAAGGGTTGGTGTAAATGTTACAGAAGATGACCTGATGAGCCTAGCTCTTCTAGGCCTTCCCAAAAGTTTGGCATAGATGCCAGGAATTGGTGAATGGGAGGGATAAATTACCGAATTGAGAAAGCTTGTGGTCCAATTTGGTATAAGAAGAAATAGGTGGAATAATAGAGATGGAACCTCATCCAAGGGCGAGGATGAAGAAATTTTGCATTGGTTGGAAAGGGAAATAAGGGAAAAGTAAAGAAATCTCAAACCAAACCAAAATCTAGCCAAGGGGCAAGAAGAAAGACTTGTCCAAAATCAAATGCTTCAATTGTCATGAATCCAGACACTATTTTACGAAGTGTCCACACAAAAATTCGAGAAATAAGACCTTAGGAGGAGCAGTAGGTGAAGCTTTTTATCCACAATTCATCTTGACTTCACCCTTATCACATGCATGGCTAGCATAGTGATGGGAAGAGTGTGGTACTTGGACTCAGGTGCATTGTTCCACATGACAAGGTGTAGAAAATTTTTCAGTGACATGGAGTAGAAAGATCTCCATATGCACATCGAATTGGGGGATGACGGAAAGTACAAAACGACTGGGATTGGTATAACCACCTTTCAGAGGGAGTCAAGGTCCCCTCTCAAACTCAAGGATGCCATATTCGTTCCAGTCCTAAAGAAAAATATCATATCTGTTTCAGTTTTGGAAGACCATGGTTATGATGTGATCTTAAGTAAAGGGAAAGAATTCTTGGGACACATAGCCATAGGAAAGGTGAAGCAGACCGAGGTTCATGTGAAGAACCTGTATAAGGTAGATGTGGAAGATTGTGCTGCATTAAGAAATAAGGCGGAGAAAGTGCATAGTTGTAATGTCGATGAACTTTGGCACATAAGACTTGGACATTTTCATCATGGCACCTTGAATATTATGCAACAAATAACCATTGGCCTCCCTAAGGAGCACTTGAGCACCAGGATGATTGCAAATGATGTACCTTAGGGAAGTATGAAAAATCCACATTCCATGATTGGGACATCAAAGCACATGCAGTCTTGGAAAGGATCCACTCTGATGTTTGTGGACCTTTCTCAACAACCTCCACCACTAGACACAAATATTTTGTCATTTTTATTGATGACTTCTCAAGGAAGTGCTAGATCTTCTTGATGTGGAAGAAAGATGAGAAATTCTCCAAGTTTGTAGAATTCAAGGCACTAGTTGAAAAATAAACTGACAAGAAGGTGAAGGCTCTAAGGAGTGATGATGGAGGTGAGTATGTTTCAAATGAATTAAAAAATTCCTATGCAAAAGAAGGTGTTCAAAGAGAGTTGACAACATCCCACAACCCACAATAAAATGTGGTGGCTAAGAGAAAGAACCGTAGCATTGCGGGAGCAGCGAGAGTTATGTTACATGACCAAGGCCTACCACTGCATTTGTGGGTGGAGGCGTGCACCATAGAAGTCTATTTGCAGAACCAGAGTCCTCGTTGGATTCTTGGTATGATTGCACTGGAGGAGGCTTTCTTGGGGAGAAAGACATATGTGTCACACTTCAGGATTTTTGGAGCCTTTGTTTACTGCCATGTCTCCAAAGAATCAAGGAAGAAGCTTGATCTGAAAACAAAGTTGGGGGTATTTGTGGATTACATAGAAACTCCTCAAAACTACTGTGTGTACTTAACTTCCCTGATAATTCTAGTTGTGCGATGGGATGTAAAGTTTGATTAGGAGAAAGAAATGTAATGCTATCTTGAGAGGGAGCTTCAGATCCCACCGGAAGAGGATCTTTTAGCCCCAAAGGAGGAGCCTCATGAAGTTTTAGAGAAACCACAAATTGAGGAGAAAAGAGTGGAGACATCCACTCAAGAAGAACCATCCAAAGAAGGCAAAAAAGGAACCAGGGAATTTGACAGTCTTGTGTAGGATGTGAGGGAGAATGTGGAAGCACCTTCAAATTTTTGCAGGCAAAGGAGGTCATCTGAGAGGTACACTGGCTACATGGTTGTAATGACTGAGCTTGTAGATACCGATCCATCCTCTTTCGAGGAAGCGGTAGAGAAAAATGTATGGGTCGATGTAATGGTGGAGGAGTATGAATCCATTATCAAGAACAATGTTTGGGAAGTGGTCCTAAGACCAACAGATAAATCAGTTGAGGGTTTGAGATGGATCTTCAAGGTAAAGCATGCAACATATGGAATCATAGAGAAGTATAAGGCCATATTTATGGATAGATGATTCTCTAAAGTTTAGGGAATTGTCTATGAGGATACCTTTGTTCTTGTAGCAATCTATTCAACCATTAGAGAAATTCTTGCTTTAGCTATGCAGATGGGGTGGAAGATCCACCAGATGGATGTTAAAACAACATTTCTCAATGGGGTTCTTGAGGAGGAGATATACATCAAGAAAATAGAAGGATTTGAGACATTTAATCGGGAGTCTCATGTGTGCAGACTCAAGCGAGCATTGTACAATCTCAAAGAAACACCCCATGCTTGGTACATTAGGATTGACTGTTATCTCACTGATTTGGGCTTCTCCAAAAGTGAAGCAGACGCAAAACTCTATCACATATTTTTTTTTTCTAAGTAATATTGATCTATTGATATGGTGCAAAAAAAGTTATAGAGAGGCCTGGCCTCAGAGTTGTTGAACATTTGTCATCATAAAAAATTGAAACTGTTTGATTTGGACTGCCCCAACATAGGGGAAACTAGTCCAAGAAGCCTTTAAAGACTGCCCCTGTTTTGGGGGAAACCAACCATTGAACCAGAAAAAACTATAGTCGAGTAAACCTTGGTTTTCCTGAAAAACAAAAAGAGAATGAAAATCTAGAACGAAGAGGCAGCGAGACATAACCAAGAGACAGCGAGACATGTCCACCTGGCAGAGACTCAGCCAGAGGATCCAAAACACATGACGGAGAATCAAGACACATCCAGAACACAGGACCATGAAACCACAAAACCACGAAACCACAAACTAGTGAGACATATCCAACTGGAAGCTGGGCACCTTTGCATGAGGCCACGTGTTAGGCCGGTGGCACCTCCAGAGCAGGATCCTCCTCAATCCAGCAGGAAAATTGATACCAGTCATCATCCGCTTACGACGCACCTCGTCCCTGAGCAGGTGGACTTCCTTAGTGCCTTTTGCATCCATCTGTCACTCACAAGTGTCATTCTACCTGCTGCCTGAAGCTTTCATGTTGTTATGCTTGTCTTCCTCTCTAGAAGTGTCACCAGCTTTAGCCTTGCCATGTAGAGCCTTTCTGCTTTCACTTTGCTACTTGTTGCCTGGGATGCTGATCCCAAGACTACC
The DNA here is from genome assembly GCA_000404065.3 of Pinus taeda. NCBI lineage: Eukaryota > Viridiplantae > Streptophyta > Pinopsida > Pinales > Pinaceae > Pinus > Pinus taeda. The sequence continues at coordinate 83,612 of APFE031338688.1, read as the reverse complement.
AGGCACTTCCCTGCTCTGCTTGTTCTCGCGACTTAATAGAGGAGCTTGCGTCACAAACTCTTCCTCGAAGGAAATTGTGATAGTTGCAGTGATTGTAGGCCTATTTAAGGAACTACGAAAGTGAAATTGAGTTCTGTGAGGGGCAGGAAAAGGAGGAAGTGGAAAATCTGCAGAGTGAACAACATTGACCCTCCTACCTTTGCCACTTTTGGTATTTGGGTAGTGATGGGTGGGGTAAATGAGTGGGTTGGGCATCTCAGTAGTTGATTCTGGGGATTCATAGGTGGAGCTGGTCAAAGCTTGCGAGTAGGTATATCCTCCACTAGTTCCTCCACGTCTACTGCGCATGTAGTGCCTGAGGTGAGCCATGGCAGAATTGTAAGATATATTGAAAATAGAGGAATTGGAGGAAAGGTGATGCTGAGTGTGAGCAGGGGTGGTCGGGCCTCGGTCTAAAAGACAGTGTCTGGAATGCGAAAAATGGAAACCATTACCGAGATCCAGGCAAGGAAGAATCAGGCAGTGATTGCTTGTTGCAGTTCTAATGCATGGTTCGGTGGCTTGTGGAGAACATACGCCATGGAGAAGGGGAGGATTAAAAAAATGATCTATAGGGGCCATGATGTTAAGGGAGGTGAGCTTGTCACAGATTTTGGGGTCATTAATTATCACTTGCAATGTGTTATTAATCCGTCTAAGGTAAGCTCTCAGGACAATGCAATTAGCCAGATGGCTCTCCATCCCGCTGACGGTCTGTCTTGTCACCTTAATTACCATTGTTGATACTCGCATCTGGGTTAAACTCTATCACATCTTGGTAGAAGGTAAATTACTTATTATTGTCTTATATGTCGATGATTTTATTTTAACTGGTGATGGGCAACTGATCAAATCTTGCAAGAAGGAACTTGCAAGGGAATTTGAAATGAAGGACATGGGTCTCATGCACTACTTCAACGGGTTGGAAGTATGGCAAGGAGATGGGGAATTGTTTATGTCTCAAGGAAAGTATGCTGAGATAATACAGAAATTCTACATCGAGATTTGTAAACCCATGGAGACAACTCTAGTGACCAACTAGAGGAAGGAGGATTCCACTTCAGGTGAAGAATTGGATGCTACCATTTATCGACAACTAGTGGGTTCACTAATGTATCTTGTGAACACATGACCATATATGTGCTATGCAGTCAATGAGTTGAGCCAAACTATGGTTAGGCTGACCAAATTATTTTGAAAGGAAGCTAAGTATGTAGTGTACCTTAGAGGCACTACCCAGTTTGGACTATGGTACAAACAAACAAAGGGAGTGAAGGTGTATGGCTTCACATATGTAGATTGCACAGGGAGTCCATCTGACTGAAAGAGCATAGCAGGTGGAATTTTCAGTGTTGGGTCTACAGTTGTTTCCTGGTATAGTAGAAAGAAAAGGCATGTGGCGCTCAACTCGACAAAAGAAGAATACATGGTTGCAAGTCAAGCAGCATGTGAGGCGATCTAGATGAGAAAGATAATTGTGGGACTATTTGGTTAGATGATGGATCCAACTGTGATCTATTGTGATAATCAAAGTTGCATCAAGCTATCTAAGAATCTTGTATTTCACAATTGATCCAAGCATATAGATATTTGATATCAAAATTTATGGGACTATGTGAAGAGGCGGATAATGTTGCTACAATAGATTTCAATAGAGGAACAAGATGTTGACATTTTGACAAAGGATTTTTCAAGAGGGAAGTTCAAGTTCCACAGGTGCATTATAGGGGTGGTTTATAATCCCTTTCTTGTTGAGAGGGAGTGGTGAAAAATGCAACAAGAAGGTGTTAATTTGATTTTTCCTGGTCAAATTGAGAAAATCTGAATTTCCACATCAACAAACAACTTGGATGCACTTAACTTGTGTGACATGGATATTTTCACTAAATTAACTCAATAAATTTGAGTTAGAGGAGTTAGAGTTCAATTAAGCATATGTGATTGCTAATTTGTAGCAATCAAGGTTAGTTATTTCAATTTTTTCTAGTTAAACTAGTTCTATCTGTTCGAGGAACTAGTGGAAGGTCAGTTGTGCTGTGGGACTTTAGTCTAACTCAGTGAACATCCAGTTAACTGATCAATTAGCCCAAAATATCTAGTGCATGTTCCCTAGCTATGGTGGAGATTCCAAGGTAGTGTAACATTAATTGTAGATTAGTCTTGAGTGTATAGGTGTTGCATGTAGTCATATGATCAACATTGGAAATTGCGCAAGCATTTTGGAGGAAATTCATAAATAATAGGGGCCTAATTTCCTTTGAAATTATGCAATGAAATAGGGGCTCAAGCAGAGGAAAACATGACTAAGTCTAGGTTAGAGCTTCTCATTGAGCAGAGAGATACGTTATTCACTTGTACGTTGAGCTCAAATTGAGCTAGCAATTGTAATACATCTCTATTCATCAAATTAATGTAAGAAGACAAAAGGGTTTTTAGAAGAGATATTTCCCCTAGAAAATTACTGTGTGCATGTGTGTTATTTCTCATTGCATGTTTGTGATTGATGTTTTAAATTGTGAATTGAATTCCACAATGCAAGAGAGTAGGATTGTGTCTTGATTTCGGTTAAAATTTCATGACTATTGATTTTTAAAGTACCTTGGACAAATGGTTTCCCATGGGTTAGTCTCTAGCTAGGGAAAAGTGTCCAAATAATTATTTTCCTAAGTGTGACTTTATAAAGTGAAAGTGACTTTATAAGTGGTGAAGTCAATGTCAAATTATAAAGTGAAAAGTGACTTTAGACATAAAGCACAATGTGGGTACTTTATTTAATGGGTGAGTTAAAAAATAGAAAGTGAAAATTAAATGCACATTTATTCTCATCCCTTGATCTAAATGAATTTGAGCCATTAGATCTTAGGGTTGCCCAAAGATCATTTAGGGAAACAAAAGGGGGAAAAGAAAAACGTGACTGCATTCATTCTTCATGAGCAGATTGGGGAAAGGAGATCTAGATTTGGAGAAAAGTTCTAAAGGAGAAATTTGTTGCAGCAAGATGAAGAAGTGATTTTTGGGAAACGTTGGGCATGGAAATCGAGGCATAGAAGATAACAAAAGGTATAATACAAACAACATTTAATGTTGTGAGATGCACGTCGTTTGAGAGAAGATTTTTTTTGAAAAAAAATTGTTACATTTGATATAAACCGTACGAAATCCATACAATACATTCGTATAGTCGTATCCATACAATACATATATTCATCTTCAAGTTGGCATGGAAATCGAGGCAAAGTGGGCACGATTTTCAAGGTGTTTTGGGCTGAAGAGATAAGTTGTATTTTTTTGTTTTATTTGTCTACAAATGTAATTTCCCAAACTTGAAAGATAAATAAATTTGAAGAGATCTCTAACAGGTTTACCTCGGTGAAGATTGAAGGGGTTTTTCCTGGGTCTAAGTTGACCAAAAATTTGTGTGTATTTTGAGGTGTGTTGCTAGTATGTTTATGTCCGTATTTATTTTCAACATGCATTGATAGTCCCATGTGTCTTAATCTGAAAATTTCATTTCCAAAGTTCTATATGTTGAATGTATGTTTATGGGAAAGGGCACTTAGCTGAATGGGAGTGATAAGGTGAAATTAAAACTGGGTTAGGATTGTAGGAAACATTTTAGTCATCAAATTTCAACATGGTATCAAAGCTACAAGCTAAAAATTACAGTTTGAATAGTAGACAATAGTTTGGGACATCAAAAGTGGTTTGGACAACAAACTGATATTTTAGGACAACAAGGTAAAATTTCACAGAGACTGAACTTTTTGGACAATAAGGTGTGTTGGAAAGTTCATTTCTCCATTTTCTTGGTTTTGTTAATTTTGGATAGTAGCCATGGCCATGTTCTTAAGGATAGAGGACAAACTAGATGGGATATCTAACTATGCCATTTGGAAGGACAAAATTTAGACAATGTTTGAGGAGGCAACAATTTGGGACATAGTGTGGAAAGTGGTTGTACCTCCTATTTCTATAGATGAACTTGCTGAATTTAGAAAAAATAATGAAAAGGAAAAAAGGATTTTGATGGATAGTATGAAGTATCATGTGGTTCCTCAGGCAAGAGGAAACCCATATGCATATCAGATGTGGATAACTCTAACCACTCTCTATCAGAGTACCAATGAGAGAAGGAAGATGGTACTCAAAGAACAATTGAAGAACATTAGGATGACAAAGGCTAAAAGTGTAGTTCATTATCTTGGTAGGGTCAAACATGTAAGTGATGATCTGACTGCTATTGGTGAGATAGTTGCACCCACATGTTGAAATTTCTAAGTCTGACACATTAGAAATTCCTACTGCATTATTTGGTTTATTTCACCTACTTGTTTATTCCATTAGCAAGTTATTTATACATATAAATATTGAAAATAAACAAAAATGCAGCCTTAATTCATATACAGATCAACAACTGAAATACTAGAGAAATAAACAAGGGACACCGTTATTTTTGGACAATTGTACCCGGAAAAACCCAATGCGGGAAAATCGGTGCAACAGTTATGAGGGTTTTATTATTATGCATATTTCTTGAGTACAACTAGTGTGCTAAACTAGATCACCCAACAGAGATTTTAAACGACAGTAATACCTCTTCTTGGAGACAGATGTTCAGCTTCTTAGCACTAGTATTCCCCACAAAAATCCTTTCTAAACTTCTCCAAGGCTCTGCTCCAGCCCTGCTAGCCTCAATGTAGATCCCGAGCCCTCTGTGTCAGCCTTTTGGCTCTCTACGTGAGCTTTCTCACCTTCCGCATCACCCACTTTTATACGGGAATAGTGTCCACTCGGATGCTGCTATTCCCACTAAGATGGGTGGCTATCTTAGAAACAAACAATCAAAGTCTATTATTGATTCCTTTTATGAAAATAGATGAGAGGAGAACCAAGAGGGCCAACCTGACTCTTGCGCTCGATTTCCTCTCCTTCTTGATATAGTTTTTCCTCTTCTTCTTTGTCTGCCCAACTTCAAAAGGACCCGTGCAATCACAACAACATACTACTATGCAAGAAACAAGGATCTAAATTCATAAATAATGCAAGATCAGATGTGCATTAACCATATACATGCATATATAAACAAGTACACAAGAATATGGAAGGAAACAAGAATAGCTTTATTCAGATGAAAAGTAGCAAGAATATTACAACCATGTGCTCTGACCCAGCATCATCCTCCAACTAAGAAGCCCTTCTTCACCTCAAGCAAAGCTAGATCACCCAACACTCTGAATGTACACCAGAGTACCAACAACACTTCTTTATAAGATACAAAATTCCAGCCTCTGGATCTCTATGATGAGGGATCCATATATAGATGATTACAGAGAGGTGAGTCATCTTTTGTGTTCTTGATTAGTGTCTTCTCTCTGATAGTTCCTTCTTCCACTTGGAGAATGATGATCTCTTACTCATCCCTGGTCGAAAAATGGAGAGGCAAGTGTCAGAGGGGAAGCTTCTGGAAGATTCCATGATCTTCCACCTCGCATTTTTGTCATTGCCATTTGTCCATTCCTGACCATCGCACCCTACAGAGGAGCAATTCAGTATGCATTGCACCCTGTACATTGGGAAGGTGATATGCATCACACCCTCTGAATTGAGCTTTCAGTATGGTCCAGTTTTGACCATTTATGAGTAGTTTTCAGTGGAGAACTTCTGGGAGATGATGTAATCAATTGACCTTGTTCCTTTAGGCAGTGAAGCAACACGTTTAGGGACTTAGGAGCCTTCAGTTTATGGACATTTATGATTGGGGTTGAAGTGCCCAAAAATGTCTATAATAGTTACCCCCTAAAGCATGAGTCGTTAATCTTTTTGATGTCGAGTGAAATGCTTTACTATGAGGATCTGAAGTTTTTCCGAGCTCGGAGGCGACCTGTAATAAGATATAATATAATACATTATTTTGACAACATTTTTCATGATCTAGCTGAGGTGGGCATTCCCATGCTCAGCTTTATAAATTCATTTTCATGTACATAGGATAGACGATCGTCTGTGTAACAGACTGATGATATGGACACATCATCCTTTGATTTGGATGATCATCTGATTGGCAATGATGTACACTGTATGTTTTTATATTCCTGAATATATCGCAGCCCTGATGGATGAAACTAGATTTGAGGTCTTCAAAACTCGTTCAATCTTCACTCAGAGTACAAGTCGATCCATGTGAAAAATTTTCTGGAGTCGAACATGGAAAGAGATCGTCTAATTACCAGCCAATGATGTAAGCTGTTAACAGGTGCGAGAGGAATCACCAATAATGACAGTGACCCTCAAGGTACTACAGTACAATTTACGTGGTGTGAAATGGACTTGGCATCGAACACCACGTAAAATATCTCGGTCGAAGGCCATTGATGTAAACCTGTCGCTGACAGTGAGAAACTTGCCATTGAGGCATGCAAGCTTCAAAGTACTGAAAGGGTTGTTCCTAAGTCAAATTCTTGGATAATGAGTTGATGTCGACAAGAAGCGAATCATCACAGGATGGCCTTAATGAATCCCACATCAACGACATGGAATGAAGCAAATGATTTTGGAGGTGAAAACAATCTGACAATACAGGGTTCAGGGTGGCAGTCATGAAGGAATGAAGCATGAATGTATTGCAGTGGGTGAGACACAGGTGAGTTGTCTGAATGACTTCTCTTGAACATATCGGTGACACTAACGATGGATTGGTAGCGTTAACCCCAAATATGGATGGTGTGACGGACCAATGGTGATGACCAGTGAACGTAACAACCCAACCCGACATGGATGCGGAAGGAAAGTGTCATGTTCTAGAGCGACTTGCTACCAATAAAGTTTCTTCTTGTTTTCTTCCCAATTTTCCCCAGTCATTGTTGACCAGTACCTCTTTATTTTTGTCAAGCTTGAGGAGGATAACATATCCTTGTTCTATAATCCACCCTTCGGGCGAACTTGTCACTATATTTTAGCGAGTCTAGCGACAGTGAAACTCGTTCTTGTCCATTTGGATGAGTTTGTCGCTATTTGGTTTTAACGAGTTTAACGAAAAAGATAACTCGGTCTCTTTCAATTTTAGAGAGTATGAAAGAAACAGAAAGAAGACTCCAAAGATTATTTTTCGTTGTATAATCCCTTAAGTCCAAAAAAGCGTAAAATAATACAAAAGGGATGAATTTTAATATTTTTAACGAGCTGAACAAGACAAGCGCTTGATATTTTTCTGTAATAATCCCTCAGGTCCAAAAATATTAAAATCTATAGGAGGAATAGCACTTCCGATGCCTTTTAATGAGTCAGAGAGGCCAATCGCTCGACAATATTTTCATATTTTACGAGTCAGGTGAAAAGAGCTTAAAGAAGACTCGTTTTCGAGGAACGAGTGATGGTTTCGGGTAGCAGCTGATTCCAGTTAAGATTTGGAATTTTCCAATCACGACAGTGTCACAAGGATGGCTAACAGAATCACTCTTCGCATATGTTCCTCGAAGGGGTAAAAAATCATATGCGGGTGAATGATCGGCTACAAACAGAGTGGAGGTGATGGCGAGAACACGACCAAGGCTCAAAAGCTGGCAATAAGGCATTCACAATGGTTATTTACTGGTTCATTTTTTAATGAGATTAAACGCTGGGGGAAACACTTGCTCATGGCTTATGTTTATTTTTTAACGAGCTTGAACTATGCGCTAAAACTGCTCGTGGAGGGTTTATTTTTTAATGAGCTTGAACTCTGCGACAACATTGCTCACGATAAGTTTGCATGCCCCCAGCATAATAACGCAAATCGAGGTGCATGGCCCCCAAGCTTCTTTTCATTCAACTCGGTGGTTGGAATGAAGGTTTACCTTTGAGATCTTTGAAAGACTCGATTTGGAAAGGGTGTTGTTTCATTTTTTAATGAGGTTGACACAGTGAAAGAACTATCCTCATGGCAACCTTTGATCACAACTCATAAGGGGTTATGAAGGAAAGATCTGGTTCCCATGCCCCTAGTACATAATGTACAAAATCACTGAATTGATCATCAGATGATGTAGCTATGGTAGGGCTTGGAGGCAATGCCTCGTGATGATCCACACTATCAAAATGTTCTGAGTTCTTCTTCATTTTTGTTGATGTAGAAGATATCGTGGGACATGTTTCCACTGTGGCCACTTCTGCCAGCTTACTCGGAGGCGGAAAGGCAAAAGTTCCCATTAAGGAAGGGTCTTTTAGGAGACCTACTTTGATATTTTGAAGTGACTGAGAGCTTCCGTGGATCATCGAAATGCTTCTCGTAACTTGTGAACTGTTGGGGAAAAATGTTTGTTGGTCGACGATTGTGATTCCTCCTTGGAAGGGAAATGAAATCTTTCTGAAGTACGTCGACACAACAACAGCCATAGCATATATCCAGGGCCTTCCCAGTAGGATGTTGTAATCGAGGTTTCTATCGATAACTTCAACATCAATTTCTACTGTTTTGCTCCCCTAGTTCGACTTGCAAGTTACTTAGTATCCCATACGGGGTGTATGTTCATCCATCAAATGCTTTTAATGTTGTTGATGATCACGACAAAGACGGAGACCCCAAAGTTTTCCAGCAACTCATCGACATGATACATGTTGATGCCCCCTCATCAATAATTGTTCTATGAACAGTTTTGTTGAGGGCTTTCACTTGAATGAGGAAAGCTAGTTGCGCTGGTAACTATGGGTCATATCATTTATGATTAAAAGATACAATATTGGAATCCGTTGGGTCAATCCCACCTATTTCTGATAATAAAGCCTACTTTTGGGAGGGGCAATTTTACAGTACCTCAAGAGTCGACATCACAGATGGCGATTGAGCTAAATCCTCCACTATATTATAGTGTTGTGCTGCTCAGGCACGAGGATTAAACGTCGATTTGTGTACTACTCCCTTTGGCGGTTTTATTGTTAATTCAGGAATGATGGGTGGCACGACTTCTGTTGAAGTCGTTGTTGAACTACTAGGTTTATCTTTATCCTTGTTGTTCAACATATGTGGATTCCCATAATCTTTATTCCTTGTCATTATTAGAGCATCATTCAGTTGCTTCGAGACTAACAACATTAGCACTTGGGACGGGGAAGCATTTTCGCTAGCAACTAGATTTGTTCCTTGGTTTGGAAACGGGTTAGTCAATACCACTGAGGTTTTTGAATTCTTGAGGAATTTTCTAATCTCAACTTTATATAGACAATCTCTTGTCCGATGATCCTCATCGCATATCTGACACGCTGAAGGAGGTTTCCTTTTCCCAAAAGGGTTTGCAGAAGATTTTTTAGGAGATGACTCCTCTTGTTTCTTCTTTTTCCCTTTCTTTTTCTTCTTGCCTCCTAGTTGCTTTGGTTCTTTTCCTTTGTCATTTGACACGGCATTAACCTCTGAGGCAAGGAGTTCGTCATTTGCATTTTGACTAGAAACCGTACAGGATTTTTTCGACGTAGCCTTTACGGTTTTAGTGCTTGTTGTACCTATCATGCCATCGTCGGCATGAGAGTCTTTGCTTGATTTAGGAGGGAGAGGAATGGAAAATTACGGTCTAGGAGCATCAGGGATTTTAAAGTAGAGCGTGCCAGACTGAGTATAAATCAAGTCTAGATATTGTGCACGAGAAATAACTTGCTCTTCAATGACGACTCCTCCCTTTTCCACATCTTCTGTAATAGCAGGTAACAAAGACTTAATAAACCATTCAGCCAATAGCTGATCAGGAACATACGTTTTTACCATTCTATGACGATGTCGCCACTCATGAATATGATCAGATATGTGAGTGGCCGTCGTTTGTTTGAAATTGGTAAGAAGCTCTGTTCCTGTTTCGTACCTTATGGGTAACTGAAAATGGTTTAAAAAGGTTGTGGCTAGGGTATTGAAGTTATCAAATGAAGCTCTAGGCAATTTGAGATACCATTTCTCTGCCGGACCAGTTAACGTTCGCTGAAAAAGGCGAAGCCTGATTGAATCATCGTTGAGAGTGTTTGATGAACACCACAGATGAAAGGTCATCACATGATTCGATGGGTCTTCACCCAGATTTCCATTAAATTTAGGAATATCTGACGGAAGTTTATGCGGAATCGCCGACCACCAATGGGCATAATAAATTGGATCATTCGTCAACCGGTTTAGATTTGGTAATTCTAGAGTTGCTACAAAGGGAAACTATTGATTTAGGTTAGGCGAAGCATACCCAGGATAAGATGGAATCGCCTGAGCAGTGGGTCTTTGCATATCAACATAATGTATTTGATGTTGGTAACTTTGATAAGGTTGATGGGCATAACCATTATAGTATGGTTTTTGATAACTGCTTTGGAAATGCGGTTGCCCATTATTTACAAAGACTTGTTGCTGAGGTCCCTGATATGATTGCTGGAATTGCGGTTGTTGATATTGAACCAGCCATGGTTGTTGGACCATTTACTGTTGTCCAATACTGGATGATTGACCAAGATGAGGAGTCATAGTACCTGTTTGATCCTGAGTCACTCCAGATAAGGAGGCACTAACTTGACGTTGTGATTGAATCGCTGAGACAAGAGGCTGTTGTATTGCAACTTGAGAAACTTGGGGTTGACATACAACAAGTAGCGCTTGTACTTGTGATGTAGTCATCATAGCAGGTATAGTGGGAATATTTGACACAAGGTGGACTAGTTGTATTGAATATACAACCCTTGGTTGCTGAGGCAGTATTGGTACCCAACTACTGGATGTAATTCCAGTTTGACCTAAACTTTGTTGTAAACTCCCATATGGTTGTTCTTCAGGAGGGAAAAATGAAAAGGCATATTGCCCCCCATATGGTGGAAATCTAGTACTTAAAGGTTAGATTTTCCTTTGAAGACACATTGGATCAATTTGTTGAGTTCCAACATTAGAAATACTGGATGAGAATCCGAATGAAGAAATAGGAATTGATCGTCGAAACAGTCCTTGATTGGACTTCGACTTGTTATTGATAACTTGCCAGGAAAGATGGTACACCAGCGAACATTGTTGGAGTAGCAGCAGGAGGTTCTGCTGTTGATGTATCATATGACATAGTCTTGGATGTCGATATTTTTCCAGACATATTTAGTCTATCCAAAACATTTCCTAGTGATTCTACAGGAACTTGCGATGAAGGGAGACTAATTTCAAAGAGTCGAGAAAAAACAAAAGATGACTCTAGTCACCTTCGATTTTTATTGAGCCTAAAGTGACAAGTGCTCAGAGGACCTTTTCCTTTAAGGAGTCTGAAAAGGACCAAAATGGACTTCTCTGGAGATCTAGGCAGAGAGGATTACCAAACCAATCAAAAAAATGTAGAATAATTTTTACGGTACGAAAGTCAGTCTTCCCGAATGCTGTGTTCAGTGCATTGCGATCGATAGGGCAGCAGACATGGCTTCCTAAGGATAAAGGATGCAGCCTATTGTGGTTTCCCAATATATACTCGACGGTACCTGGGAGCACAATTGTGTACCGACACTTACCATCTCAAAGTGGAGGAATCACCCAACCAACACTGAAAACAATAGTTACCAGGTTTTACGACGCCAGAATACGTCTCTAGCCTCGACCTCTAGATGTTGTGCGTTAAGTTCCAAAGCGTTGTTAGATTCATTAAATTTATTCTAATTTGATCTTGCTTAACAATTTTCCTTTCAGGTTCACCACGTGATGTGTATATAATTCCTAAAATGCAGTCTAAGATGATAAACAAACATTTGATATTCTTTCAGCAATGAAAATCATAGCTACTAAAGGGAAGAAAGTAAAGAATCGTTTCTTCACATAGCACAGAGCACACGCTAAATGCGCAGTTCTAAATCAAGCCAAGCAATCAAAATGCAAATGCACATGCATGTATTTTTTTTCAGCCTTCTTAATGTGAATGATGTTAAGAAAGCTATGTGCAAATTGAATTACTTTTAAAGCGACAGTACTCAACAAAATTATTTTTCAAAATGAAGTGAAAGCAAGAGAGGCACTTTGCGATTTTGAAATGAAAATTGCTTTTAGACACTTTAAAACTACTAATTCAAATCCTATGCAATAGTAACTGTAGAATCGACTATCAAGAACAACGGGATTGCTTCCTAAAACTAAAAACGACAGCTATGACACTTTCTGATCTAGAGAAGACAGTTCGACTATGCTACTTTTTTGCAAAAGAGAACTAAAATGACGCACAATATATAAAAAAATTTATAGTTATTTGCACTAAGGAGGCGGAATAATGCAAGAGAAGGGGGTTTTCACAGAAGTACACTGACTACAGAAAAAAAAACTCTTGAATAAGACTGAAACCAGTGAGAAAAATCCACAGTCGGAGGGTAAATTTAATCCTCCCTGACCATCGCACCTGTTACACAGTGAACTCAGTATGCAGCACACCTACTGCACTCGGGAAGTGCGATGCATACAGGCTACCTTGAAGGCAGGGTGTGATGGTGGCAGTGTGATACTTTGAACAAGATTTCACTCACAGTTTGCAATCTAGTTCAGGTGTTTAGGCTGAATAAGTAAAGATCAGTGTATGTAAAACACAGGGGTGATATAAGAGGTTACTAGAGCCACCATTTAGGGCAATTAGATCGCTTGCAGATCTATTGTTTAATTCATAAACAAAACACGGAGATTGCCTGAAGCAAAATTGATCTACTTTACATTTGTATGACAAATGCAATTCGAAGGTTAGCTGGCTTGACTTCAGGCTCCGTCTGTATGTTTATGAAAGAAACAAGGATAGATAAGCTAACAAGTAATCTATTTACTCCCCAGTGGAGTCGCCATTTTGTTATATAGGAATAGTGTCCACTCGGATGCTGCTATTCCCACTAAGATGGGTGGCTATCTTAGAAACAAACAATCAAAGTCTACTATTGATTCCTTTTATGAAAATAGATCAGAGGAGAACCAAGAGGGCCAACCCGAGTCTTGCGCTCGATTTCCTCTCCTTCTTGATAGAGTTTTGCCGCTTCTTCTTTGTCTGCCCAGCTTCAAAAGGACCTGTGGAATCACAGCAACATACTACTATGCAAGAAACAAGGATCTAAATTCATAAATAATGCAAGATCAGATGTGTATTAACCATATACATGCATATATAAACAAGTACACAAGAATATGGAAAGAAACAAGAATAGCTTTATTTAGATGAGAAGTAGCAAGAAGATTACAACCATGTGCTCTGACCCAGCATCATCCTTTAGCTAAGAAGCACTTCTTCACCTCAAGCAAAGCTAGATCACCCAACAATGTGAATGTACACCAGAATACCAACATCACTCTATAAGATACAAAATTCTAGCCTCCAGATCTCTGTGATGAGGGATCCATATATAGATGATTATAGGGAGGTGAGTCATCTTCTGGGATCTTGATTAGTGTCCTCTCTTTGATAGTTCCTGCTTCCACTGGAGAATGATGATCTCTTACTCATCCCTGGTCGAAAACAGAGAGGCAAGTGTCAGAGGGGAAGCTTCTGGAAGATTCCATGATCTTCCACCTCGCATTTTTGTCCCTGCCATTTGTCCATCCCCGACCATCACACCCTACAGAGGAGAAAATCAGTATGCATCGCACCTTGTACATTGGGAAGGTAATATGAATCGCACCCTCTGTATTGAGCTTTCAGTATGGTCCAGTTTTGACCATTTATGAGCAGTTTTCAGTGGAGAACTTCTGGGAGATGATGTAATCAGTTGACCTTGTTCCTTTAGGCAGTGAAGCAAAACTTTTAGGGAATTAGGAGCCCTCATTTTATGGACATTTATGATTGGGGTTGAAGTGCCCAAAAATGTCTATAACAACTATGCCTCAGATTTAGCCCTACTAAATTCTCTATTCAGTGCTTCCTGGATGTCTGCCACTCCAGCATTTGGGTTATCATTAGAGTACTTAATATACCAGGTTAGCACGTGATCTTGCAGGGCACTAACCAGTGTTGCCTTGTTTATATGATCATCTATAACACCTTGAGATTCCCATACAGCCATCACAAAGAACCAGAATTGGTCTGGGTCCTCGTTTCCAAAGCCTTTAAACAAAGGAAACTTCACTGTATCTGCCATATTGAACTGCGGTTGAGGTGGAGGTGGTATGGGTGAAGTTGGAGGCGAGGGTGGTGAAGTCGAAGGTGGTATGGCTGAACGTGGTATTCACGGGAATCCTTGTCTTATTAACTAAATAACAATTCGCGGAGAAACCTTAGCTATCTCTTCTTCGTCACCTCGTGGAGGTGAAATCAAGGGACTATACTCTGGACCCTTTTTCCCTTCCTTCCTGTAATTTTTTCCACTTCGCGTAGTCCTAAACATCAAGGTAGCTACATAACCCATTTTTCGCACAATAGCATTTTAATCCAGGTATTCAAAAATTTTACGTACTTACCTCACGGTCCTTTGAAAAAGCGTCGCTCCACCTCGTTGTAGTTGACTGAGGTGTCGACTACGAATTCAGTCACAAATCCTCCTATGACGCAATCAAGCCAATGATCGATAGCATGGGCAACATTATCCTCCGATGCTTACAAACTTCGCACTAGATCCGAGGTCCACACAATAGGACCGTCAAGTTTCTATCTTCCTTGGCTATCTACTAGCTTCACAATCCACTCGTATAGCTCAATAGGGAAGGAGCAGAAAAATATCTCATGGATCTCTGTATACAAGTATCTATCCAACCACTGTTCCTTTGTCAGTCATGGGTTTCTTTTCCCCTATGTCACGAATTTGTGGATCTTTCTATCCAACCAGTCTCCAATCTCCTTCTTAGTAGGGTTCTAGTGATACGACATCACACATCTCTTATGCAGATTTCAGTCCCAGCAACGGAACCCTTTTTTAGATTGAGGGGGCCTAACCTAGGTTTAGCCTTAATTAGCCAAACAAATCCCTACACTGCTGGCCCTTTTGGCATCAGCCCGCAGAGCACGGACCCAACTCTCACCCGCAGCAGTATGGGGGGATGTTGGAACCAAGTTTTTGCACCCTAACATGGTTGTGATGTCGTTTGATTTCTTCTATCCCTACCTTCGCACATGTGGCTTCACTCTAGGGCTTACAAGGCAAACCCTCTATTTCAGCCTTCGATACCTTCATGAAAGTATACAATCGACCTTCGCGTAGCCCTCACCTATGGCTCAGGTACTTTCGCACTGTTATGGCAGCATGTTATGTAGATTCCTCAATTATTCTAAGTGATTTGTTTATCTCGTCAAATACTTAAAGTTAACACCGTGTAAGAAAATATTCATAATTGCATTCAATTATTCAATGTAATCGCATTCAATCGTGCATCATATAAGCATAATAAAGGAAATTCATACATAAAATATCCAAACACATCAACAGAACAAAGACACAGAAATTGTAGAATAACTCCTTTTATTAATATCTTCCAAGTGTTATAGACTTTGTCCACTCTCTGCACACAACTGCAGGGGTCCGCACACTCAGCTGCGGACTTCTACCCTAGGTTTCTATGCACTTAGCCGCAGAGCCTCTATCTATTCTACCACCCAAGACTTAGACTTTTTCTTCAGACCTATCACTCTATTACATGTTCTGCCATTCTGTTCCTCCCTAAAATATTTAGATCTTAGCTCTTTTTATACAAACCCATGGTCCGTGGACCATGGGTAGATCTCTTACACCTGACTTTACTTTACAAAACTAAGGGCGGACTACCCTTTTTGACACATACACCTTCATGCTCTGCGACCACAAAATGCGGAGTCTTTTAGACTTATATTACAAAAATTGACTTAAACATGGGCTTTTAGCCCCAAAACTTCCCTTGGGGGATCCTGCTCCCAACACCAACCAAGAGATATACCCCAAATAGATGTGGTTGATAAACTAGAAGATGTCAATTCAAATAAAACTCGGACATCATTTAATATAGAAAATGAATTGGTAAAACTCAAAATCTTGATTCCTTTGATAGAATTGATGAGTAAAAATCCTTATAGATCCCAGGTAATGAAAGCATTGACCATAAGAGAAAGCACAGATACATTTAATGTATTAGATGATCAACCTGAATTACTATTTGGACCTGAAGTTGATGGAAAAATTCAAGAGGGAGATGTTCCTCCCTTTTATGTTACTCTAACTATTCATGACAAAATCCAACATAATGCTATGCTCAACTTAGGGTCCTCCCACAATCTTATGCTGAAAGTAATTATGGAAAAGTTGGGGTTAGATATTATCAGAAGGTATAAAGACCTGCATTCATTTGATTCTAGTCAAGTTAAGTGCCTTGGACTTATAAAAGATTTGTGTGTAAATTTAGTCCAAATCCCTGCCAAAAGTGTACTTATGGATATAGTTGTTGCCGATATTCCACCCAAATATGGAATGCTACTTTCCCGTTCATGGGGAGACAAACTCCAAGGAACTTTATAGATGGATATGTCTTATGCAAAATTCCTTCTCTTTGGTCAGAACATAAGTCTCTTTAGAGAAAAACTCATGAAATTCACGGTCACCACTCAGGATAGGCCTAACAATTATCCTATATATTCAGTTCATTCTGATTTGGACTCATTTATTCTTTACAATGATGTAAGCACACATGAACAAATTCAAAACCATAGTACTTATTTTTATCTCAATGTTGATGGTCAAACATTAATCATTGACCAGTGCAATTCAGATGAAGTTTTGTGGAATTTTGGTTTTGATGGATCAGTGAGTAAAGAAGGGGTTGGTGCCGGTGCATGGGTTTCTAATTCATATACTCATCACTCAGAAGGTCACTCCTACAAATTAAATTTTTAGTGTTCCAATAATGTTGCAGAGTACAAAGCCTTGCTCTTAGGATTACAACTCTTGAAGAAACCTGGTGCTAAATGAATTTCCATTCACAAAGATTCTGAGTTAGTGATAAAACAAATTAAAGGAGAATACTCTACAAAACATCCTAGGATGAGAGCCTATGGAAACAATGTGTTAGATTTTCTTGATTATTTCACTGAATATAGTTTTTCTACAGTTTCGAGAGATCAAAATATACTACATGATGGCCTTGCTACTTCTGTAAGTACTTTCAAATTACCATTTCGTCCTACTTGTCCATATACAGTGGAAGTGAAAAATAGACCTATTGTACCTGATAACATTAGATACTGGCAGGTTTTTAACGATGATGCTTAGATTGAAAACATTTTGCAGTCTAAAGATGAATTTGAAGATACTATATAGATGTATAATTTGATATAGAAGATAATGTACATACTACTGTAAATAAATTAGAATTAGATTAAATAAATGAAGAAAAACAAGAAACAAATATTTTACAACTGAAAGACCACATCCTACATAGAGGGATTGTTCCTTTAGAAGATCTATTTGATTTCAATGATGCAGCTAAGAAGCTCAAAATTGAACCCACTAGAGTTGGGGTTGAGGAACATAACATTGGGACTGAACTTCAACCCAAAATGATCAAACTATATAAATCCATAACTCCCATTGAAAAGATGAACTACATTTAATTGTTCAAAGAATACATTGATGTTTTTGCTTGGAGTTATGAGGACCTAAAATCCTATGACACCAGTATCATACAAGACAAAATCCCATTGAAAGAATATCATAACCCCTTTAAAAAAAATTAAGGAGGATTAATCCAATGCTTATGCCTCTAGTTCAAAAATAGGTAAAGAGAATGTATGATGCAAAAATCATAGTACCTTTGAGATATTCCAAATGGGTGTCCAATTTGGTTCCTACTCAGAAAAAGACTGGTGAAGTCAGACTCTACATTGATTTCCAGAATTTAAATAAAGCCTCTCTAAAAGACAATTACCCTCTACCTAAGATGGACCACATCCTACAGAAGGTAGTTGGATCCAGTAGGATTTGCTTGTTGAATGAATTTTATGGTTATAACCAGGTCTTAGTACACCCAGATGATCAAGAGAAAACAACATTTACTACACCTTGGGGCACTTTCATGTATGTGAAAAAGCCATTTGGTCTAATGAATGTTGGAGCAAAATTTTAGAGAGCCATGGATTTAACTTTTGCTGATGAAATGGGTCATTTCATAGTTATATCTCTGGATGACGCCATTTTTTTCGAAATAAGCTAAGAAGATTTTTTGAGAAATGTCAAAAATTTGGCATTTCACTCAATCCTAAGAAAACATTACTCGGTTTGCAAGGAAAATTGTTGGGACACATAATTTCTAAAGAAGGAATCAAGATAGATCCCAACAGAATAGAAGTTATACTGAAAATTAGCCCCCCAAGAATTTAAAAGAAGTTCAATCTTTTATAGGATAGATAAATTTTCTAAGGAGCTTCATTCCAAACTTAGCTAAAATTTTAAAGAATATTACCAATATTCTAAAGAAGGATACTGAGGTGAAAAGGAACATGGAAGCTAGACAATCATTTAGCATTGTAAAGCAAGCTTTAGCCCAGACACCTGTGTTAATTAGCCCAAATTTTAGTAAATATTTTCTAATTTTTTCATTTGCTTCAGAGCACACCATTGTTGTAGTTCTCCTACAAACGAATGATGAGGGCCATGAACAACCTATTGCTTTTTTTCATAAAATCTTTGAGAGATGCAGCCTTGAAGTATGAAATTATGGAAAAGCAAGATTTTGCCCTGGTAAATGCCATAAAAGACTTTAGAGTGTATATTCTCCATTGACATATCATTGCTTTTGTTCCAAGTGTAGTAGTTAAAGATATATTGACTCAAAACGATGCAGATGGAAAGGGGCAAGTGGATAGTTGTTATACTAGAATATGATATTGAAATATGACCAATATGATATTGAAATCCGACCCACTAAACCCATCAAAGGTCAAGAGTTGGAAAAATTAATGGTAGAATCTAACTTACATGCTTTAAATATCAATTTTCTGGCAATATTTAATGAACTAGATACGCTGGCGACTCCAATGGTAGCAGAAGCTTTTACTACCTGTCCCTAGTATGCAAACATTATTTATGTGCTGCATAATTTACAAGTTCCTCCTAGTTTAACTAAAAATAAGGCTAGATTTATTAAACTTAAAGTTGTTAAGTTTTGTATTTTGAATGAAAATCTATACTGGAAATATGTTGGTGGTGTTTTACTAAACTGTTTATTGGAAAATGAAGCAGATAAAGTCATGCAAGAGTTCCATGAAGGATACTGTAGTGGACACTTGTATTCGAAAACTATAGCAAATAAGATTCTAAGGGTAGGTTTTTACTGACCCACCCTATTTTCTGATATCCAAAAGAAGGTTGCTTCATGCGACAAGTGCCAAATCTTCAAAGGTAAAATGAAGTTTTCACATTTACCCTTGAGGCCTATATCTGCTAAAACTCCTTTCCAACAATGGGCCTTAACTTTATAGGAGAAATCCACCCTACCTCATCTACCTAACATAAGTGGATTCTGGCAGCCACTGATTACTTTACAAAATGGATAGAAGCCATACCTACTAGACAAGCTTCAGATGTAGTCATAATAAAGTTCCTAGAAAACATCATCCTTGCTAGATTTGGTTGCCCTTGGAAGATTATTACTAACAATGCTGCAACTTTTAGGTAAAAAAAGATGATAGATTTCTACAATAAATATTAGATAAAATTGGGACATTCTACAACCTATTACCCTGAGGGAAATGGACTGGCAGAATCCTCCAATAAATCTTGGTTAACATCATAAAAAAAAAATAGGACAATAAAAAATCATGGCACATCAAGATGGTTAATGAATTATGGGAAAACAGGCTTACTACCAAATAGTCAATAGGCATGTCTCCATATCAGCTAGTTTATGGGATAGATGTTTTTCCAACTTCGTTGGGAATTCCTGTTTTAAAGACGATGCAACAGTTGGAGGTGGAACCAAATGATTTACAAAGCTGAATAAACTAGACCATCCATTTGCATCAAACCATAGAAGAAGTTCATAATATAACTCAGTTGATCCAATACAGCATCAAGAAAACATTTGACCAAAGGACAAAAGATGATGATTTTCAGATTGGTAATAATGTTCTGAAACGGGATTCCAGAAGGGAAGAAAAAGGAAAGCATGGTAAGTTCAAAAACTTGTGGATGGGACCTTACATTATTGAATCATTCTTACCAAGGTAACAGTGCCTTTTATCTAAAGAACACAGATGGGACAAAAATACTTGGAGGACTTGTCAATGATAGGATGCTCAAACATTATGTTTTTTAGGACTAACAAAGTGTTTTATCACAATAATTGTTGATACCATTTACTTTTCTACTGTCATGAGTGGGTAGCTTATATCTCAAAGTTGAAGCCCGTGGAGAAGACCCTTAGATTTGAGACATTTTTCCACCATAACTACAGAAAATAGAAAAAATCATATGCAGTAAATACTGAAGAGAAGGACTCAAGGGTAATGGTCTATGGTGTTCTTCACACTTCACCAAGAAGTTCCATCCTCATTTGGAGTATTTCAGATTGTAAATAATATAGCTTTCTTCAAATGATTTCCAAAAAAAGATGGAAAGATGAAAATAAAAAATGAAAAGAGGGTATAAATACAAAAATAAAAGAAAATAAATGATAAATGAACCCCACAAAAAAAATGAATGAAACTGAAAATGATGCTAGCTTAAGTTCCACAACTAGCCTTTAGGCTTTGTAAAATAATAAATAGATGAAATTGTGTGTAGCTTGTTTAAAATGCCACAATCCCTTTTTGCTTGAGACATACCGTTTAAGCATGCTCAAGCTGTTTTTAATTTATGACAATCAGGTTAGAGTGAATAACTTAACCAAATAGATTAATCTTGGTTAGGATTAGATAGGTAGAAATATGTGAATAAGGTTAATCCAACTGTTTAATCTAGAATAATTTAGCTGATTAGATTAGTCTAGTGTTTGAAACAAACAACCTTTATCTCTTAGAATAAAAATTGAAGGGTTTTGCAGGCTCAAATTCACCCACATTTGATTTTAAAATAGCATTAGAAAAGAGAAAGGAACATTTTTTACGCAATATGTCTCAAGTAGTCCTTTATCCAAAGTTTTGAATTTGGGTTATGTATTATGCACCGAAACATTTGGCGGGCCCTCATGTGTTAACTCCCTGTGCACTTCACCACCACCTGATTACTCATCACCAACATTCGACGACCCACTACATTTTTCATACCCCCACCCCCTCGAAGCAACAAGGTTTAACAATGGGGTGATCTGAAAAGCGGTTTACCGCCCCATGATGTAGCGCCATCAGGTGAGTTCGTATTCCCCATCCACAAACTCGATACCACCATACCCCCCCTGCAGAAGTGGTTTTGCCTTTCCCACCTAAATCACTACTCTCACTAATGGTTGCCTCCATGTCCTGTTGCAGCTGCCACTCCCATCGAGCCACCTCACCCTTTGTCCCATCACTCCCGCTCCATATACCCGCTAATCCCTAGGTACCACGTCTAAGACCATTTAAACCTCCATTAATCACCTATTCATTTTCTATGCCATTACAAGGAGTTTAATTCCTAAAGAGACTGTTAATCCAATGGTTAAGGCCTGACCATGGCAAATAAATATGACATTCAGCACCATAATTACACCTTTCTTTCCCTGTTCAGTCGATAGTGTTCCCTTCCTCTATGTTGTTATGTTTTCGTAACATTCCTACTGTGTATCATTCATCAATTGACATAGGCCTGCTACTCTGAATTCCCATCATTATTCGACACACAGTGACTTCCTATTCCTACAATCTTCAATTTCCCAACCTGCGATCACCATGGCACCAAAAACTGTTGTTGTGATCAATCCAATGCTTAATCCCCCTATTGATCTAGACCATATCCCACTTGTAGATCGAGATTATAAAATCACTAAAACATAGTGCAAATTCGACTTGTTTGAATTGTGCTATTGGTTCTGACATAACTTCCCTGACCAATCTGACAAGATACATCTCTGGCAATCCAGACTCCCTCTATTTTCTATTCCCCAATCCTATCATTTTCCTAAATTTTTCTTGAGATTCCATGACTCTTAATTTCCAAGAAAGAGGGCCATTGTCTCCCTCAATGGTGAAATTCTCTTCACCATCACAACCGACAACATCAATCAAATGTTGCAGGTTATCCACTGTGATTCCCTCTCCCCTTTCTCCATTGAAGCTCTCAGAGAAATCTACCAGAAGTTAACTTTTCCCAGAGAGCATCCATCTTTGAAATCTTCTTCCATGAATACTCTCAACTCCCTAAGAAAAATCCCCCATACTGCTCTTCTATGTTCCCTCAAAGAACAAGATAGATTATTTCTGCTTTGTCTTCCATTCTTAGTTACTACTCAGATGAGCTGATTCTAGGCTTTATGTCCACCCTTTCTTCAGAAGAAGGACCATCAGTCACCTTTGACTATGGTCACTTCTTATCAAATATAATTCATGAAAAATTCCTTCAGTTTTTAACTAAAATAATGTTTAGATATTCATCCATTCTTATGTATATGTTTCTATTTTTCCAGGAAAATAAGTTTCCATTATTAGTACCAAAATTAGATGAGCAAGGAGAGCCACATTCAGTTTTTTTCTAGACATCCTTAGTTAGAAAACAATCATAGGAGTACAGCTTTTCAGAGTTTATAGATAAATTTGTATATCTAACCACTTGTGTGTTAAGTGGCCAGTAGGTTCCAAGGATCGGTGAAGAAATTTAGAAGGTTCTGTAGCTCAATGAACAAGTCAAAACAAGGGATTGGTATATTTACCAATCATTCATAGATATTAGAATGTATGGTTCAGAGTTGCCACCATACAAACTGCCCAAATATGTTTCCCAAGAAGTGTGAAACAGTTGCGCGCAATGTTGGGGCATACAGGGTACTATAAAAAGTTCATCAAAGGCTATGCCTGGATTACCGCACTGATGGAGAAGCTTCTCAAGAATGATGCCACGTTCTGTTGGAATGAAGAATGTCAGCAAAGCTTAGATGTGTTGAAGGAAAATATGGTCACCGCGCCGATCCTAGTCTTCCCAGATTGGAAGAAGGAATTTCATGTGCATGTGGATGCATCATGTATTGCGCTGGGAGCTGTACTAACACAAGTCGGTGAGGAAGAATTGGATCATCCTATAGCATTCGCAAGTAAGAAGCTATCTAAAGCTGAGAAGAATTAATCAACGATAGAGCACAAAGGTTTGGCTATGGTATATGTGCTCCAAAATTTCAGAACTACTTGCTAGGCGAACACTTTAAGATGTATACAGACCATTCTGCATTAAAGTACTTACTAAAAAAACCTGTGTTGGGGGGGAATATGCAGATGGTTGTTGTTGTTTCAAGAATATGATTTTGAAGTTATTGTGAAACTAGGATGATTGAATGTCGGTTCGGATCATCTGTCGGGCATTGAAACAGGAGAGGAGCCTACTAATTTGGAGGAATGACTACCTAACGTATAGCTCTTTGCGGTGCATGTCGTGGACAGTCACTTTCAAGATATTATACACTTCCTGACACCGGAAATGGTGGTGCGCACGATAGACTTTTCTATCATTGCAGGGCACTTGTATAAAATGGGATCAGATGAAATACTATGACG
The DNA here is from genome assembly GCA_000404065.3 of Pinus taeda. Lineage (NCBI taxonomy): Eukaryota > Viridiplantae > Streptophyta > Pinopsida > Pinales > Pinaceae > Pinus > Pinus taeda. The sequence continues at coordinate 60,018 of APFE031338688.1, read as the reverse complement.
TTATGTGCTAGAATTTGAGTGAAATAACATCCTCATTGAGGCTCATGGAGAAGCTACGGGAGGACATTACGCGAGAAAAGAAACAACACAAAAGATTCTACGCACTGGGTTGTGGTGGCTGACACTGCATAAGGATTCAAAAGAGTACTGTAGGGCATGTGATGCATTCCAAAGGACAGGCAGGCCATCGCGGAGGGATGAGCTGCCTCTGAATCCACAGATATTGTTGCAGCCATTCAAGAAGTGGGTGATTGACTTTGTAGGACCAATTCAGCCTCCAGGAAAGAAGATGGGTGCATGGTACATCGTCACCGTGACTTAGTATTTAACTAGATGGGTGGAAGCACAACCTGTGAAGGATTGTACAAGTGCAAAAAAACAAAATTAATCTTTCAATACGTGCTGAAAAGGTTTGGTTGTCTGAAAAATTTGATGAGCAATCACGGTATGCATTTTCTTAATGAAATAATCAGTGCATTGATGGAGGAATTTTAGGCTTACCATCAGAAGAATACGCCATATCACCCGCATGCTAATGGAATGGTAGAAGCATTTAATAAGATACTAGAGACTGTGCTGACGAAGTTTTGCAATGCACAAATAAATGATTGGGATGTGTGCGTACCCACAGTGCTATGGGCTTATAGAACAACTTCTAAGAAGCTGACTGGAAAAACACCTTTTAGGCTGGTTTATGGCGTTGAAGCTGTGATGCCAATGGAATCCATTGTACCTAGTTTGTGGATAGTTCCATTCATAGGAACGGTGGATCGTGGAGCCCTAGAAGGAAGGCTCGCGTAGCTGACAGAAGTAGAAGAAAATAGGTTTTTGGTTGGATTCCATCAGCAAGTTCAAAAGGAGAGAAAAAATGCATGGCACGATTGGCACATCAAACTGCGCACCTTCAAGGTAAATCATTTAGCCTTATTATAAGATAAAAAGTTTGATAAATTTCTAGGAAAATTTCGGGTGCATTGGCTAGGGCCCTATGTCATCAAGGAGATTACCGATGGTGGAGTAGTTCAGTCGGTGAAGTTGAATGGAGAGCCATTTCTAGGGAAGGTGATGGGTAGCTGATTGAAGCCATACACTCGGGATCCGGCCAGATGACTATATGGTGGAAGCACAATCTTAATGCTCCAAGTAGTTGAAAGGAGGCATGGGACTATAAACTACAACGCATGGGGTCGTAGAGCTGCGCGATTGGGGAACTGTGCAGAATGAAGGATTATCACAGTGTTAGCAGAAGCGCGAGGGGAGCTATGCTATTAAAGGAGAAACCACGCAAGGCAACCTGAAAGTGACTATTATGGTCAATGTTCATGATTCGACCTTGGGAAAACAGCTAAATAGAGCGGAGGGGCAGCATTGAAGTCAGAATTTAAGAGCAAGATCTTGGGAAATATGAATATATTTTGGGGTGAATGGTTGGATTCAAATTCAAAATTGCATATAAATTACAGATGGCCGCCCAACAAAAAACACTCGGAATTTTGAGAATTGAGCTGTTGAGCTATCAGGCACGCATGAACCTTGACTATTTTGAGGCTTTAGTAGCAAGTTCAGTGTTTGAGACATTGCTGAAGGAAACTCAAGATCTCTTAACTAGAATCATGTCGGCTCCTGTGGAGACCACTAGTGTTGGCGAAGCAATGGCAGCTGAGGGAGCTACCCCAGATGTAGCGAATGTAGAGGTACATGCAGAAGTACCCAAATCATCGAGGTCACCTAGGCTGAGGGCTACGCCAACTAGAGAGGGTCCAAAACCAAAGAAGGATAAGCAGAAAGTAGCACAGACAGTGCATGTGGCGCCTAGAAAACGCCCGCAGAAAGAAAAGCCCACTTCACATGAGAAGGGCAGGGTCGTAGACCTAGAACTTGATGAGGACATAGAAGACATCGATATGGGCATGTAAGATGTTGATATGTGGGTAGAAGACATTGACGTTGAGGGGGAAAACCCTATATCCAAGCTTCCAGCATACGTCCCTCCGCGCCGAGGCAAGGTGAAGGTCCCAAAGGACCTCGACGAGAGAAAAATCATAGTTTTCACACCATTGCTGCCATACAAAATCACATTTGAAGGTCCACACCTGGCACGCATACCCCATTTAAAGCTGGAGGATTAAGATTTGCCAGATACAGAGTGCTTTACCCGCTTGGTGATCGATACATTCATGCACCGCGCCGGAAGCGAGACAGTGGATAAAAGGGGTGGACAAGGCAAGACTGTTGAACCTTCTATGGGTGTCGCATTACAACTGTGTTCCCATAACTTTGATAGTGATCAAACAGTTGTTATGCTTGGTGCACAATGGGTGAATGTGGTTAGGACAACCAATACCAATCACTGACATGTTGATCCACATGATCCATTTGCTCCCACATTTAGGCTTGAATCTGGCCTTGGAATTTGGCGGAAAAATGGGTGAGCGCGACCTTGCCAAATGAATGAAGGACAAGTTCAAGCTTTCCAAGAAGCCGCATGGCTACTCCATCTCCAGCATAACTGACCCTGCGGTTAAAGTAGCCACTGAGATCCTAGCAAGGAAAATAATGAGGAAGTGTTGTGCATATGAAGTGTCAGCACCGGTTGTGTCTCTAGCAACCTAGTGCACGGAGGGAATACAATTTAATTGGGTGCACTACCTTTGCAGCGAGTTCCTCACGAACTGTAGTGAAGCACAAGATCAAAGAAAGACATTCCATTATACATGGTTGTTGCTGTCAATTATACTAGTGGCATGGGATTTACTGGAGGATAGTCAATTTCCTCTAATTGCAACAGAGCTGCCAGAAGCAGCGAAATTCGCTTCGCTCTAGGCCACAAAGGACCCCCAAAGGGTCAAGGACAGTAAGATATTTTGTATCCTCATGGAATTAAGTATCTGCACCGCAATCAATCACAAGTCGTGACTCTCACCAACTGCCTTTGAGCAGTTGTCCAAATATGTGGAGTTCAAGGCGAACTTCCACTGTGTTTCCATCAGAGCGCGGAAGGACCCCAGACAAAAATGTTATGATCTTCCATAATTGGTGATGGATGATGCAATCATCGTGGTCCTTCAGAGTTGGCTAGCAGAGTGGAACATAGCGTCAGACTTATCAGCTAGGTCTACTAAGTCTACTGTGAAGAAAAAGAAGGAAGAGGCCAGATTAAAGATGGAGCAATTGGCCTAAAGAAGGAGGAAGGAAACTGAGGACGAAGCCAAAGCAGAGCACGCAGCCAAAAAGTAGGCAGAAGGGGAGGACAAAGAGGAAGAGAGTGACTCTGATAGGAGTCAGAAGTCGCCTTCTCGCAAATAGAGGAGGACAAGCAACACTCAGAATAGGGAGGAGCAGACCCGAATACTACTCCATTCCAAGTTAAGCGCACAAAGGAGCAGGAGAAAGTAGGGTCGCAGAAGAAGTCCAAGGCTAGAAAATCCTCCCTTGACCCAATCACCTTGACAGAGGGTGATTTGAATGGCATCGACGATCCAATGAGGGACGCGACTGTGGAACTGCTACAAAAGTTCAAGCAGTAGTAGAAACAGGCCTTGGTCAGCATTCAAACAACTCTACTTGAGCTGCAGATCTAGGCTACTCAGGTGCAGACCAGTGTAGGGCGGGGCAGCATGACATCGAGCAGTTTGGTGCCTGGAACCTCAAATGCGGTAGAGATGGTCCACTCAATGGATCCCTAGGCCGTCACACTGTCAAATGGAGCATTGACTTCAAAAACAGAAGATGATAAGACCACTATCAGTGCTCTCAAGAAAGTCAGGTTAAGCTTGGTCGTGCTTCCAAGTGAAACCATTCACACCCTGCAAGATGGTGTGATCGTGAAACTTCGGGCTTAGGAACAGTGCACATTGAATTTTATCAGCGAGAAGAAGGTGAACAATAACCATATGTTCGTAGAAAATATGTCCGCGATTGATCTTCTTAAGAAGATCACATAGAAGAATGAGTGCACAACAACTATGGTGCCTGAGGCATGCCTGACTATTCTAGAGCTGAACATCCCAGAAGATGCGCCAGTCGATGCAAGAATCTGGAAGCTCGCTACATTTGTGTGCGACACACGAACAGAGTTGGCTAAGCTTTAGTTTGAACTGAACCTTAAGATCATAGAACTTGAGTTGAGGACCCACCCTTCAACTCCACTAGAAGTCAGAGAGTAGCGTGAGACCGTTGTCAAAGATGTCGTTGCAGTTGTCTATACCACAGTGAAGGATTTCATTGTGCTCTTCGAGCAGGCACTCGAAGTAGTTACCATTCCATAGGAAGATCCCAACCTATAGAGGCTAGAAACTGAGGCACGGGAATTGCGACAAAGGTATGACGAGGTCAAAGTGATGACGTGCACCGTCGCCATCACACAGAGGTTGGCGAAGCTACAGGAAGCAAAGGCACTTAAGGAACAGGTGGACACAACACAACGCAAGGAGGCAGTATTGAAGGTCAAGCTGGGGCCTTGGCTAGACAAAGCATATGTGCTCACGACCACCATTCAAGGAAAACTGGCTAGTCTATAGGAAACATAGTAGAAAATACAGATGGACAGCGCAGGACCAATGACGGAGCAGTCAGTAGAGCAGGTGAAATAGGCGACGACGCTGTGTACCACCAAACTTGCAGTATTCCAAGTAGTGTTGGTAGGTCTTCACAACAGGATCTCTGCACCGGTTGAGTGACTCAGGGTGAGTCACCAGATTTGTGTTGGGGGCCTATTAGGAACGGGTCCCCTAGGGTCAATTTTGGGGTTAAAAGCCCAAGTTTGGGGCTAAAGGCCCAAGTTTTGTATAAAGAATGTAAAGTCTCTGCATTTTGTGGTCGTGCAGCGCAAAGATGTAAAGAGTCAAAAAGGGTTTCCATCTTTAGTTTAGGTAAATTTTTTTGGCTTTATGAGAACCACCCTTGGTCCGTGGACCATGGGATTGTATAAAAAGGAAGTCTTAAAGGAGTCTAAGGCAGTTAAGTTCAGTTGAGTCTGTTTATGTTTCATGTAATGGATCTGTGAGAGCTAAGCGCGAAGAGTCTTTACATAAGAAAGAGGCTCTGTAGCTGAGTGTGCAGAGGCCTAGGGTAGAAGTCCACAGCTGAGTGTGTAGCCCCCTGCAGTTGTGTGTGTAGGGAAGTTAGAGTATGTACTAAAGATCTAAACCATCAATAAAGAGAATTATTTTGGAGATCCCTGTGTATGAGCTATTTTACTTTTGTTATGAATGTATGTAGTTATGTTATGTTGAATATTGGGTATATGATTTAATGTTGTATTGATGCGTGAATCTATGTGTTTTGCTTTGCCATATGAATGCATGTAAGAATATTTGTTTATGTGAAGTTAATCATAATGCATGTTGAATTTATCTAATAGTTAAGATAATTTAGGTAGACACAGAAGTAAGGGTAATTACATAGGTACGTAAGTGTCTGAATCTCCTATTTAGGGTACATGAAGGATGATCGCAGACCTTCGTGAAGGTCTCGAAGCCGAATAAAAGAAGTATAGGGCTTATCGGTCTATGCGAAATAAGGGTTAGGACATAAAATGACATCACAACTATCTCAGGGTGTAGAAACTTGGTTCCTGAATTCCCCCATACTACTTCGAGTGATACTTTAGTCTGCACTCCGCGGATTGATGCTGAAAGGGAAAGTAGTGTAGGGATTTGCTTGGCAAACTAATGTTGAACCTAGGTCAGGGCCCATCAAACCAACAAAACTTGATGAGACAACTTGAAGATAAGGGTCAAAACATGAACACAGACATACAACGATTCTTTGGCAAGTTGGAGCTTCTCTACAAGAAAGGACTTCCAAACCTGTTGGTAATCAAGGAAAAGCTCAATATGTGGCTAGACTACAATGCACAAATTATGAACAAGGCGAGAGACAACTCGAAAGTTACATCCTGAAGACTCAACATGACAAGAAAGGTGTTCTTGGAAGCACTATGATTTGATCTTGACATCCAGTTTTCAATTCCAAATTTGTTCATCACCCAGCCAACATTTGCCAGGTATACCGAAGTTGACGAAGTGTATAGGAAATTAATGAAGATGAATATCTGAAGCGAGAAGCGTTGGGATAAACTTTGCAAATTATTAGAGTAAATGGTAAATTCAACAGCACAACTCAGTGTTACATCACATCATTTTTTTCAGCACCACATAGCAATTTGTTCCTTTATTTCAGTGCCAACACTTCAGACAATTCAGTTTTCCTCATTTTATTGTAATAAGTTAGCTTAAGGCGTTACTATGATTTTGTAGATACCTCCTCATCATCCTAACAGGATATTTTTGTAATTTTGTTATAAATACTTCAATTGTTGAAGTAGTCCAAGTTGGTTTTTGTATGAATAAACACTATTGTACACCTTTTGTTGAAGAATCAACTGATTTTCCAAACTAATACAAAGGCTCTTTCATAGGATTCATGTGTCAAATTGGTGGTGAAGTACATCTATCTATTATATGTGTTTATATTTCTCCATTTATAGCATAAGATTGTTTTCTAAAAATATGAATTATTTAATAGATAAATAAAAGGCATAATTTGTTTAAATCTACAATCTGCACGCAAGTACGAATAATTTCTATGTTTTCTTATGATCTTTGAATATACAATTCAAGTAACAATGCTCTATATTTCAAAGTGAACCTTATTTCGTTCTTCTTCTCCATTTCAAAGACTTTAAATAATCCAGTCAGTTTGACTACCTTTCCTTGTGAGATCTATATGTAGATACTCTAGTTAATCAATATTTTATGTATTAGACTCCATAGCCCAATGGAAATCTAAGTTATCAACTAACCATTCAAATAAAAACAAACCCTGAAATTCATAGCTAGCCTAATATTCGATCCAACAATGTTGAATCTTACAGAGAGAGCCCTCTCTGAAGCTGGCAGGGCTAGATCCCAACTTCCAAAGTTGGTTTGTGGTTACCTTGGTGATTTTCTTCTGCAACCTCATAAAATTGTTGAGTGCTAACACAAACGATAAACAAGTTGGAAAGGATTAAAACCAGTTGATGTTTTTACAATAGTACGATAAGCCCACGGTGCTGAAAAGAGCATAGAATGTCAGTTTCCTTTATGCATACCAACTATCCATTTAATGATATTGGTTAAATATTTATTGACAACTTCGACCTAACCATTTTCTTGTGGATAATACAGAGTAGAGCGATCATAGTGAAAGCCAAGTTGTGCAGATAGTTTTACCATCATAAATTTACGAAAATGACTACCATGGTCTACAAAAATAGCTTGTGGGACACCAAACTGAGCAATCACATGATTGAAAATGAAAACTGGTGCAGTTTCACCATTGTCTCTATATGTAGGCATCGCCTCAACCCATTTTGTAATGTAATCGACTGCAAGGATGATATACCCATGCCCCCTTGCCAAGTGAGGGTTACAAGTGACGAAGTCGATGCCCCATTTGGAAAAAGGACCGACAGCTATGATAGAGTGAAGAGGAGATGGAAATGCTCACATTTTATGATCATATTGGCAATTATGGAATTTGCGGACTGTAGTAATGCAATCTTTAAACATTGAAGGCTAAAAATAGCCAGCACATAATATCTTTTGGGCAGTATCATACCCAGACATGTGACCACCACATGCTCCAAAGTGGCAGCCATTTAATGTTTTTTCGGCCTCTTGAAAAGTCAAACAACATCAGAATATAGAATTGGCACCACGACGGTAAATAGTGTTGTCAATAATATTGTATTGTTGGGATTGGTATTAGATTCGACGACAATCAGGTTTGGGTAACTTAGGCCTAAAATTTTGTGTTTGGAGATATATAATGATATATCCATACCATGGATCTGACGTACTAATAAGAAAGAGAGATTCGTCAGCAAAATAATCTCTTGCTACAGTTTCTATATTAGTATGAGGAAAGTCACACAATAGTTCGGCAAAAATCAAATATTTCTTTGATTTGGATTTTTCAAATTCCAAATCAAACTCTTGTAAGATAACTATCCACTTGGATTATTTGGCCCCTAGTAATTTTTAGTGAGAATGTACATCATAGGGTTGCAATCTAAAATGGCAGTTGTTAATGGAAAAGTATATAGTGATGAAAATCGTTGAACAACTTGCATAGCTGCCAAGGCTAGCTTCTCCACATGTGTGTATTTAATCTCGGTTTTAGTGAGACTCCTACTCAAATAGTAAATTACTTGTTCACTACTAGAATCATCCTTTTGGACTAACACCATGCCAATGGTGGCATCGAATGCGGCTAAGTACATAAAGTAATCTCAATGATTCATGTGGATGCAGTAACGGTGCATTGATTAGTGCATGTTTTAATGGATCAAAAACTTAATCAACAAGATCATCCTATAAAAATGGAGTGCCATTTTTTAATAGTCAAGTAAAGCCCTGGGTTAGTTCAGCATAATTATGGATGAATCTATGAAAAATGTTTGCTTTCCCTTGCAAACTTTGGAGTTGAGTAAGGCTAGAAGGAGTAGGCAAATTTAGGATTGCCTTTACCTTGAGGGGGTCAATATGAATGCCTTCTTTCAAAACAATGAAACCTAGAATTTGACCTAATTGCACACAAAAAACACATTTGTACAGATTCAAGTGAATATTATAGTGCCCACACCTAATGAAAATTCCTTTTAAGTGCAATGGGTGATCCTGCCTGCCTTTTCATTGAATGAACCGGTAGGTCATCTACATAAGGTTGAACAATATGATTGATATCGTGGAATGCATAATACATTGCTCACTGAATAGTCGCGACAACATTGTTTAGGCCAAATGGGAGTTTTCGATAAGAAAACATTCCCCATGGGCATATAAATGCAGTTTTATATTGATAGGTAGGGAGTATGTTTACTTGATTGTAGCCAGAAAATCCGTCCATGAAGGAAAAAATTTCATTCCCAACATAGTCATCGACAATTTGATCAATATACGAAATTGGATAATTGTCCTTGGGACAAGCTTTATTAATATATCGGTAATCAACACATACTCAAATAGTTCCTTGTTTTTTATTAACATGCACAATATTTGATACCCAATCAGTTAAAGGAACGGGGTAGATGAATCTTGGTTTCAACAATTTTTCAACCTCAGTCTTGATAATGGCAGCTTTTCGTGGATGTGTGGGATGTAAACGTTGTCTAACTGGCGTAGCATCCAGATAAGTTTTTATTTCATGTACAACTATGCTTATGGTCGATTCTTGGCATTTCTTCATATGACCAGGCAAACATGTCACAAAATTCCTAAAATAGGGCTTTGTAATTTTGAATCTCTTCTAAAGAACAAGAAGCTCCTATACGAATATGTTTAGTTATCCTAGGTTTGATTAAGATGTCTATAGGTATCATTTCCGATATGTTCCCTAAATTCTACTCAGAATTGGAAGAAAGGGTAGATATTTGACATTGAGGATCACTAAGGGTCTCAAATGAAAACATACACGAGAAGTTATTCTCAATTTTGTAAAAGGATGGCAAGAAAGTTGAACGATGATGAGTATCATTCCATGGCATTTCGTCCAAGTTCATAACTTCCATAATCCCTTCATCGGTTAAAAAATATGTGTTAAAAGGATCAAGCATAGAGATTGGTTCCAAGCGTGACAAATGAGAATATTCATCAATAATCGTATTCATTCAATTGTCTTTAGACATTAATGAGTTGGAAAAAGACAGAATTGCCTCATAAAAAGCATGATAAATCTTCGTCTCCTTTCATGAATGTGATCTGATAAATGGGTTTCTATTGAATGCTTTAAAGAAGTTAAAATTTCGATTCCATTATCATATTGAATGGGTAACTGAAAAATGGGTCAAAAAATCTATAGCAAGGGTGTTAAATGTACCGAAGGAAGCACATGGAAATTACACATACCATTTGGCTTCCAAACCGGTTAAGGTTCATTGAAAAAGTCGTAATCTAATAGAATTGTCAATTTATGAGTTGGACGTGCACCAAAGATGATAAGTCGTAACATTGTTGGATGGATCTTTGTCTGACTTACCTTCAAACTTAGGAATATCACTAGGAAACTTAGTATGAATGGCTGGCCAAAATGGTAAATAAAAAAGTGGATCATTAGTTAACCGAGAGAGATCAGGAAAATCCAAAGTTGCAATGAAGGGAAACTGGCAGTTAGGATCCTATGATGAATACTGATAACCCTAAGGGACGAGTCCCATATAGGGAAGAATCCTATGATGAATACTGATAACCCTAAGGGACGAGTCCCATACAGGGAAGAGGATACCCAGGATATCCTAGAATAGCCTGAGAATTTGGAATTTGCATACCTCCTGGATATTGATGATGAGCCATACCATATTGCGGTTGAATAGGTTGTTGAAACATATGACTTGGTATGGTTGATTCTGAAAAGGGAGACTCTAACCCATTTGACCTTGAACAAACTGTCCTTGAAAGGGTTGATTTTGCAAAGGTTGACCTTGGAGAAATTGAGTTTGAAAAGGTGGACCTTGAACAAACTGACTCTGGGGTAAACCTTGGAAATGTGGCCCTTGAAATGGTACTTGCATATATGGGATGTTAGGATGTACAACAAGTATTTGGGGTATTGATGGAATCGTAGGAATGGATTGAATGCCAGATACTTTAGGTAAATACTAAATAAGGGGTGGCACCGTAACTTGTGATATAAGTGGGAAAATTACCTGTGATACTCCTAGAATGGGAGTTTGAGGCAAACCGGAACTTGGATTATGAACAGTCGTTGGTATGGCAGACTGCACCAATGTTTGAGGAGTACCTAGGACAAGATGCCGAAGTAGTTGTTGGGTAGGTGTCGATGGATTAACCTAGACCATTGGTTGGATTTGAAAAGGCATACCTTGAAAAGGTATTTGTTGTATAGATTGTCCAAGAGGTTGAACATGTTGATACAAAGGCACTTGAGGAGCAACTTGAATTGATTGTTGATTTAACGAAGGGTTCCATATTGTATTCATTCTAGGGTAAGGAATTCCAATGGTGGGTTGAGGCATCACAAGCTGACCAAAACCAGTTTGGGGCATTTTAACATAATTAAGGTATTTCCCAACAGGGGGTTCCCCCTAGCTATGGGGTAAGATCCACCAAAAGGTTGTCCTCCAGGTGGAGGATATGACGGTTGCCCCCTAGGCAGGTAATAACCACCTGTTGGGCTAGTTTGTGGATTACCAACATTACCATAAATAATATTAACAAATTGTTCAGATGTCAAACCTTCATTGGTAGGGTTAATTACACCAGTTCACATGTTTGAAGATGAGTTCTAGGAAGAAGCTCCTGAATAAGCTCCTGCAAGAGAGTGATATCCAGGTGCTAAAAAACCACTGTACAATGTTGACTCTAAAGAAGTAGAAAACATGGATGTATTTGATGAGGTACTTCTAGAAGCCATCATAGACCAGTCAAAACCTGGTACGATAGAATAAGGGGTTGTGTACCATAGACTCCCTTGTCCTAAAAAGTTAAAGGTTGTGAAATACCAAGGTCAGGGTAAAGAGATCTAAACAAAAGCTTTGAGATATCTATAGGTTAACTGCTAGAAACTATAGGTTCTTCCTCTTCTTCTGAAACAAGTTCTTCAATGGAAATGAGACTAGGAGGGAGATTATCAGTAATAATGAGTTTCACACGTCATGAATGTGGAGGATCTGGGATATGTGTTGTACCAGATGTATGAATCTCTGGCTCATAAATATCAAACTCATGTTCGTCAATATCTGGTTCAGAAATGGGATTTGTATATGAAAATTCTCCAATATCGGATTCAGTTTGAAAGAGTTCAATAATTTGTAAATCAGTTCCTTTTAAGTGTGATTTTAATCTATGAGTTTGATCAAATTCATTTTCTATTACTTCAAGGCCTAAAATAGTAGATGCTATCAGTTGATTAACTTCAATTCCTCTTACATCACAGTCTATAATAGTAGAAGTTTCAGTTTCTACTACAATTCCGAATCCTGATGATTTAGATTTTTCAGCTTTAATCTTTTATAACTGACTTGATGTATACTAAGGGGGGATCCCCAAGTATCCTACATGATTGTCTTGGTAATTCTGCCACAGTGAAACAATTTCAATTGATCAATTACACAATATCTAAATTACACCTAAAGTCTATACAAAGTAAAAAACAATATAGAAAGTAACACACACTAAAAACGTAAGAGTTCAAACCATACAAACTGACTCTTCACAGAGATCAATAATTACTAGTTGGTGATGAAATCCAACATCCCAGTGATCAAGATGAAATTTTTTATAGAAATTAGCATTTGGAACCAGTTACCCTAACAACCTGCTTTATGAAATAGTCTAGTGCAAGTAACTATGTTATAAACCATCTCGAGCAAATATTACCCTCCAAAAATTCCAAGTGAGTCTAGTCAACATCTATTCCAGGTACAATAGGACCTTCCCTCTGTCGTCATCTTAGGTAGAGTCTTAGGATTTCAGTCACTAAGTTTACCAAATACAACAATTTTACCTGGGGGGACAGTCGCAGATTGGACATACACGCAAGGGAAAATTAACAAACTCAATCCCCTTGAAGGCTCCTCCACGTGATCAATTGGAGGTTTACTTTCAAGTGACCCCAAGTACATTTTGGTACCATTGTAACACGTGCAAATCAATATATCTAGGCCGATGAAGTGGGTACAATCACTTTTCCAGATTCGACACGATCTCGTGCTTAACTCATGTACAGGAAGAGATTCCCAAAGCAAAATGGAAATAATTGGATTTTCTCTCCCTAACTCAAAATTCTATTGTTCGTTTGTAGCTTTGGAAAGTTTACTTCCTTCCCTATTCCAAAGCCCTACACTTAAGCTACTGTAGGTGATAAGAGCCCTAAAAAATGTAAAATTCTAGATGAATTTTAATTAACGTATTATTAAGTTGTTCTTTACTCAATGAGTGATGAAGGTGAAACTTAAGATGTTATGACATGACTCGAAATATTAATGCACTCTAAAATGCTATAGCAACTTTCAAATTCAATAAAATCCTATTTAGAGAAAAGAAAGAGTTTCTTTAATTTTTTGAGAAATGAAATGCAAAAAACTCACAACTTTTCCAATTTTCTAAAGCAACCAATTTCACTATAATGTAATGAAAATGCAGTCAGCAAAACAAATTCCAAATTTCCTTAAACATCAAATAAGCCAAAATACTCTTTATATTTAATCACTCAAAACTTTCAAGCACACAGAAATCAATCAAGGCAGTCGGAGAAAACACATTTTTTTTCCTATGAATGCTTTGATTTAATGATAATAACAGTGCAATTGCGAAAAAATTCCAAGATGAAAGGAACAATTTCCTTTACCAAGCAAAAATGACTACAATTCCTTCACAAAACACCAAGTCTTAAGAAACCCTAATTTTCACTTCAACATGAATTTGACTACAAATAAGTAACAACTAAGTCTTAACCAGTGTATTTGACAGAACAAAATAAGAATACCATAAGAAAGGGGATAATCTATCTTGTTTTGATCAATCATCAAATCAACAAGGAAAAACCCTAAGTAATTCTTTCAAAAAGACCTAATTCTCATAAATCATTAAAAAAGAAATCCACTGAGTTTAGAAGAGACACAACACAGTCCAAAGACACTTTGAGAAAAACAAACTCAAGTCTGGGTTGAAGCAAAAGCTATATTTTCAAAATTTCTCAAGTCCTGCGCAAGATTATAGTGGAAAGCAAAGTGCATGTGCTCTGTTGCTACAGAAAAAAGGGCGCAAAATTGCGCTCTGTTAACAAATATAAATGATGTAGAGGAAAAAACTTAAGAAAAAATAAAAAATTCAAAAAATCAACCACTCAAATCTAAAAGGCCATTAATTTATAAAGACTCTAGTCTGGATAAATCAGAAGAATCAAAAAGAAAAACTAAGGAAAAATACGAGAACAAAGACATTCCCTAGCAGAGTCACCAATTTGTTACATCGGACAATCCCTCTTGTGGACAAGAGAAATCTCCCTAGATCCTTGACATAAACTAGAAACAAGCGAGACAATTGAACTGACTCTTTCCCTAAGTTGAACTTGTTTGAATTATATGAATTAAAGCTAATGGATGAGCCTCTTACCTCTTTCACAAAATGCTCGATGAATGTCCCTTGTTGTAATTTGATGCAGCTCTTCAATGCTTGATAAGACCTGCAAACATCGACCATAAAAGGATCCAAAGCACATGTGATATAATAATCCAAACAAATTAACCTAATGATCAAGGAAATTAGGAATCGAATTTTCCTTAATAAACATTATAAACAATTTGTAAACTATTCATCATTCCAATAAGACAAATCAATGGGAGAAAATGTTCATTTGTATTAATCAAAGATTAAGAGTAGCCTTACAACCTTCGTCTTGATGTCATGAGGTACCTCCCTGTAGGAATTTACAGGGTAAGTTCCTCAGACAAAACACCAAAAGGACACCGCTCACAAACAGATCACAGATCAATACACCAGTATTTTGACGTGGTCAAAACCCTCAGAGAGGGAAACAGTCCACGGCCTGCGCCAACGTGGCTACTACAGGCAATTTATTAATAAAAGAATGAAAATTTACATAAGCTTCTCTCATGCACGGTTAACCTACAAATGACCCTTCATGCGCTTTAAATAGAATTCATGGACCAATCGGGTGTCAAGCCACGGATCAAGTGTCGGTAATACCGAGGAGAGAATGA
>APFE031338688.1:0-29928 GCA_000404065.3 Pinus taeda | reverse complement strand
TTAAACTAGATGTGAGTCACTTTCGTGTTTTTGGAAGTGAAGCATGGGCCCATATTCCAGATGAGAAACATAAAGCTTTAGAACCTAAGAGTGAAAAATGTATTTTTGTTGGATATTATGAAGATGTCAAAGGATATAGACTTATTCCATTTAAGTCCAAAAATGTTATCATTAAAAGAGATGTAAAGTTTGATGAAAATAAATCGGCCTACGAGCCTAGTTCGGCGCATGTGCCACCTCTCTCTATCTCTTCTATTTTTGAACATATTTCTTCTTCAGATATGAAAGTGAGGATGACAATCCTCCCCCTCTTTCTCAGGATCCTCCTTCAGCTCCTCACTTCCAAAATGGGTCCGTGCTACTCGGGATGTAGTAGGTGATCTTGTTGGTGATCTTACAGATCAGCGACGTACACGTTCTCAGTTCGATAGAGCCTCTTCTTTACTGGCTCAAGCTTCAACGAATTATGATCCTGACACCTTTGCAGAAGCTTCAGGCCATCCAGATTGGGAAGTAGCTATGAATGAAGAATATCATTCATTGTTGGCAAATGATACATGGGATCTTGTTCCTCTACCAAAGGGACGCAAACTTGTTAGATGTAAATGGGTTTACAGAACCAAGTATGGACCAGATGGGAAAGTTGATAACATAAAGCTCGTCTTGTTGCTAAGGGATTTTCACAGGTTGAAGGCATTGACTACACTGAAACCTTCTCCCCTGTTGCCAAAATGAACTCAATCCGCCTTGTTCTTTCCCTTGCTGCCTCTTTAAAATGGGAAGTCCATCAGATGGATGTTAAATCTGCCTTCTTGCATGGGGACTTGCATTAAGAAATCTATATGGAACAACCCATTGGCTTCATCCAAACAGACTCCAGCCTTGTATGTCGACTTAAGAAATCTCTTTATGGTCTCAAGCAAGCTCCTCGGGCTTGGTATGCCAAAATGGATAGCTTTCTTTTAGAATCTGTTTTCTAGGTGTCATTTTGACAATACTGTCTACACCAAGAAAGTGGGCAAGTCTCTTCTCATTCTTGTTCTTTATGTTGATGATCTTATCCTCACTGGTAGTGATCCAAACCTTATTAACCATGTGAAGTCCAGCCTTAAAAGAAGTTTGAAATGACAGACTTAGGACACTTACATTATTTTCTCGGTCTTCAAGTCTTGCAATCCAAGGAAGGTATTTTCCTCTCCCAATCCAAGTATGCCTGTGATCTTCTACGCCATTTTTACATGGAAGATTGTAAGCCAGCTCCTTCTCCCTTTCAGTCTGGAGTCAAACTTTCAGTCACTTGTACTTCCCCTGAAGTTGATGCTACCTTAAATCATCAACTTGTAGGAAAACTTTTGTATCTAACCCATACTCGTCCTAATCTTTCCTTTGTTGTTGGTCTTATTGCTCGGTTTATGCAAACCCCACGTGAAATTCATTGGAAAGCAACTAAAAGAATACTTCGTTATGTTCGAGGTACAGTTCAGTTTGGCATTCATTACAGTGTCGAAGCATCTCCTCTATTGGTTGGTTTCATTGATTCCGATTGGGTTGGTGACCTTGATGATCGGAAGTCTACTGCTGGTTATGTGTTCACTCTTGGTTCAGGACCTGTTACATGGGCTTGCAAGAAACAAGGTGCCATTTCTCTTTCTTCAGCAGAAGTAGAATATCGTGGTGTCGTAGAAGCTAGTAAGGAAGCCTTGTGGCTTCGTCAGATCCTATCAGAGTTTGGCTTTCAGCAGCAGCATCTGAATACACTTTCATGTGATAATCAAAGTGCCATTCAACTATGCAAAGATCCAGTCCAGCATCAGCGTAGCAAACACATTGAACTACACATGCACTTCATCAGAAAGCTCATTCATGACCATGTTCCTGAAGTGCAATATTGTTCAACAGATGATCAGGTTGCAGACATCTTCACAAAGGCTCTCACAGAGGCGAAGTTCACTAAACTTCGATATATGCTTGGAGGTCAGGAAGTTGTCACTAAGGGGGGATAGGCTCTAGTGCCTCCTTCCTTCTCCTATTGTGTCATATTTGTAAATCCTTCAATCCTATCCCAAGTTGTTCTTAAGGGGGGATGTTAGGATATTCCAACACATAGGAATAATTAAGTATAACTTGGTCTACTATAGAGTTAGGTAAAGTGTGTTTCTTTACTATGTACATTTGTAACTTACAATCCGATGGTCACAATATGTAGTGATACGACGATTCATTCTCTCCTCAGTATTACCGACACTTGATCCGTGGCTTAACACCCGATTGGTCCATGAATTCAATTTAAAGCGCGTGGAGGGTCATTTGTAGGTTAACCGTTCACGAGAGAAGCTTATGTAAATTTTCATTCTTTTATTAATAAATTGCTTGAAGTGGCTGCGTTGGCTCAGGCCGTGGACTGTTTCCCTCTTTGAGGGTTTTAACCACGTCAAAAATACTGGTGTATCGATCTGTGATCTGTTTGTGAACGGTGTCCTTTTGGTGTTCTATCTGAGGAACTTACCCTGTAAATTCCTACAATTTCTAACTATTACAATAATGAAATACAACTCATTTCTTGAGAGATCCCATCCTCTCAGTAAAAACTGACTTTTGACCACTCAGGTCAATGAAATTCAACTTGTTTATCCACAACATGTGAACAAACTTTCACATTGTTGGCTAAGTCCAAATGCTCCTGCATCATACTCCCGGGGAAGAAAAGAATCATCCTTTAGACTTTCAAGGCTTACTCCATACTTCTGCAAATCTGTTGTAGTCAACCAGCTGGCATCCTCCACTGATTGTCCTTTCCATTTGACTAGATATTGAAAATAAGTCTGTCCTCTGGTTCTTTTGGATACTCTTTTCTCTAAAGCAACTTCAACTTCTTTCTTAACAGCCTTTGGCATTTGTTCTTCCGAGTTCAAGGTTTGAACTTCATCTTCTGTAGTTTCCTCCTGTAGCTTTGTATCTTTCCCTTTATAAAATCTGCAATATTGAAAAATAGGTGATATTCCAATCCCTTTTGGCAATTCAATTTCATATGCATTCGCTGAAAACTTTCTTACAATTCTACATGGTCCTATCTTTTTCATCTTTAGTTTATTGTAAGCCTTAGCAGGAAATCTTTCTTTTCTCAAATATACCATCACTAAATCTCCAACTTGGAATTATTTCTCTCTTCTTTTCATATCCACTCTTTGTTTGTATTTACCACTACTTTCCTACAATATTCCTTTGACATCTTCTTGAAGTCTTTGCATTTTCTCTGCAAACTCTTTAGATTTTCCACTTCTTATCTCCTATTTACCCAAATTTATGAGCTCATACACACCTCTTGGATTCATTCCAAAAACAATCTGAAATGGACTCATTCTATTACTTTAGTTTGGAGTGTCATTATAAGCAAATTCAGCCTGAGCTAGTGCTAAATCCCACTATTTAGGATTTTGATACACTAAACTTCTCAAGATGTTTTCCAAGCTCTTGTTTACTACTTTAGTTTGTCCATCTGTTTGAGGGTGGTATGCTAAATTGAAACTAAGGTTAGCTCCTAGTTTCTTCCAAAGAGTTCTCCAGAAATGTCCTACAAACTTTGTATCTCTATCAGACATAATACTAATAGGAAATCCATGCAATCTTACAATTTCTAAAAAAATAGATTAGCTAAATGTGTTGCATCACTTGTCTTCTTACAAGCAATGAAATGTGCCATCTTGGAAAATCTATCTACCACAACATAAATATAATCATTCCCTCTTTGAGTTTTAGGTAGTCCCAAAACAAAATCCATGCTAACTGCATCCCATGGTCGGTCTAGTATTGGCAATCACTGATACAATCCTGTGTTCTGACTTCTCCCTTTAGCATGTTGACATATCCTGCACTTCTCAATAAATCTCTTAACATCAGTTTGCATTTTTGGCTAATAATAAAAAGCATTCACCTGAGCAAAGGTTTTATCTTGTCCAAAGTGAGCAGATAATCCTCCACTATGTTTCTCCTTTCTTATGTTTTCCCTCATAGAACATTTGGGAATACACAGCTTGTTGCCTTTAAATAATAAGCCTCCTTGGATGAGATAATCTAACCACTGACTTCTGTTATGAAATATTGGGTTTTGAACTGCTATATAGATATCTTTGAAATCTACATCATCTTTGTACATTTCAATCATTTCTTCAAATCCTACAACACCAACTTTGGATTCTTGCACAATAAAACTTACCTTTCTCAACGCATCAGCGACTTTATTCAACTTACCACTTGTGTGCTTTATCACAAAAGTAAAGCTCTGCAAAATTATACCCACTTGGCATGTTTCTGGTTCAATTTCAGCTAGTTATTTATGAACTGTAATGCATGATTGTCCAAATAAAATATGAATTCCTTTGGAAAAAAATAATGTCTCCATTTCCTCAAGGCTTGCACAATAACGTAAAACTCTTTATCATAAGAAGAATACTTCTTCTTTGCTTCATTCAATTTCTCACTGAAATACATTATCAGTCTTTGTTCTGACTCAGAACTATGCCAAATTCAACTCCGCTAGCATCTGTTTCAACTTGAAATACCTTTTCAAAATCAAACAAAGCTAAAATCGGTTCCACTGTGATTTTCCTCTTCAGCAATTTAAAATTCCTGTCTGTTGCTTCTATCCACTTGAACGGTTGATTAGTCTCCTTAATCATTTCAAGAATTGGTGCACAAATTTGACTAAAACTTCTAATAAACTTTCTGTAAAAACTTGCAAAACCATGAAAGCTTCTTACCTCAAATATATTTCTGGGAATAGGCCAGTTCCAAATTGCTTGGACTTTCTCCAGATCCATTTTCAATCCTTCTTTAGAAACTACAAATCCCAAGTAAATCAATTCTTCCTTCATGAAACTACATTTCTTCAGATTTATCAGTAGTTTCTCTTTCTGTAGAGTTCTTAAAACCAATTTAATATGCTCTAGATGTTCTTCCTCACTTTATTAAAAAATAGAATATCATCAAGATAAACAATCACAAACTTGCCTGCATATTCCTTCAAGACTTCGTTCATCAATATCATGAACGTGCTTGGTGCATTAGTGAGTCCAAAAGGCATCAGTAACCACTCGTACAACCCACTATTTGTTTTAAATGCAGTATTCTATTCATCTCCTTCTCGAATTGTTATTTGATGATATCCACTCTTCAGATCTATTTTAGTAAAATACTTTGATCCACTCAAACAATCCATTAAATCATCCATGTGTGGCAAAGGAAATCTATACCTAATTGTGATCTTGTTTATGGCTCTGGAATCTGTGCACATATGTCATTCACCTTCTTTCTTTGGACTAAGTACTGTTGGTACAGCACATGGACTATGACTCTCTCTGATTAGTCCCTTATCCATCAGTTCATGCACTTGCCTTCCAACTTCTGCATTCTCTTGAGGTGTCAACTTGTAAGCGGCTTCATATGGAAAACTCACTCTCGCTATTAAGTCAATGTGATGACTGATACTCCGAACAAGTGGTAACGCGTTCGTCAACTCATCCACAACAATGTCAGCAAAATCATTTAATATAATTTTAACTCCTTCAAGAAAATCATCCAAGTTCGTGGAAGTTAAAATTACCTTCGATCCCCCTATGATAGCAAAGTGCATTTCTTCACCTTTTCCAATCTCTTGCAATAGCTCCTTTTCGCTCATCAGCATAACACTACTTCCAGGTGCTCCTTTGTCAGTGTCATCCTTCAATGGCAGCAATGTATGTTTAGTTCATCCTTCTCCAGAGTATAAGTGTTTCTCCTCCCATCATGAATAGCTTTCTGATCAAACTGCCACGGTCTTCCCAGCAATACATGGCATACATCCATTGGCATTACATTGCATAATATTACATCCTTCTACGTACCAATTTTTATTTCAACCTTGCATTTTTCTGTCATAATGATCTAATGCCCTTTCTGCAACCATGACACTTTGTAAGGAGTAGGGTGCATTGTCTTTGCTAATCTGAGCTTGTACACCATCTCTGTAGAAACAAGGTTATCAGTGCTTCCACTATTAATTATTACTTTACAACACTTACCTTTGGATTTACAGGTAGTTCTGAATAAATTCTTCCTCTGCACTGGTTCTTCAATCTCTTTCTCTGTCTTAAGCAATGTCCTTCTCAGCAACAAGGATTCTCCTACTTCAGAGGGTTCTTCCTTCTACATAAGTCAAGGTGTTTCTGGCTTCGCCTCAACCACATTCGCATTCCTCTGACTTGTTGGTTTTTTATGAGGACAATCCCATGACACATGTCCCCATTCTCCACATGTGTAGCATCGAACATGTCTTCCTCGGCCTCTTCCTCTGGGTGCAAATATTCCTCTATTAAAAACCCCTCTCTATGGTGGTCTACTACTTGAACTGCCTACTTCATGCTGATGTTGTTGTCACCTTGGTCTGGTATTTCCTCTACCTCTTACTACACTTCTTCCTCTATTCTTCTAATTATGTTTTCTCAACATCTTCTCCTCTGCCTTCAAACTTGCTTGATAGGCATCCTCGATAGTCTTCAGATTTAACAAGTTGATCTCATCTTGTATGTCATATCTTAAGCCATTGATATATCTGGCTACCTTCTCCATGTCATCTTCTACATGTCCTGCTCTAATACTTAATCTATAAAATTCTTCCGTGTACTCTTTAACAGTCATTCTTTTTTGCCTTAAATTCTGCAACTGTTAAAAAAGATTTAACTGATAATCTTTAGGCATAAATTTGGCTTTCATCCTACTTACCATTTTGTCCCATTGCTTGATCATAGACTTTCCTTTCCTCGTTCTGGATGTCAGTAGTTCATCCCACCAAATAGTTGCATGACCCTTCAATCTAGTGACTACAAATCTCACCTTCTTCTTGTCGTCAACTTCCTCTTCATAGTCAAAATA
This sequence comes from Pinus taeda, assembly GCA_000404065.3. Classification (NCBI taxonomy): domain Eukaryota; kingdom Viridiplantae; phylum Streptophyta; class Pinopsida; order Pinales; family Pinaceae; genus Pinus; species Pinus taeda. The sequence continues at coordinate 23,022 of APFE031338688.1, read as the reverse complement.
TTTGTCTAATGACCTGATCCAATCCATTAGCTCTTCTGCATTGAGACTACCTTCATACGTAGGAATTTCCACCTTTGGTTTTCCTCCTACTTTCACCAGCATCTTAACAGCTTTGATAGTTTCATTTTCCTTCTCTTCTTCTTCCTCAAAAGATTCTTCTTTAGCACTGTCTTCCCCTTCATCAGGTGTTCTTCTCTAAGTAGTCTCAATTGTTTCCATCCTCATACGCAGACTTTGGATCTCCTCCAAAATAACTGCATTTACTTCTAGTCTTCCTCGATCAATGCCAGCTCCTCTCCTTGGCGGAATGTTTACTACAATCAATCTTAATCTCTCTATGCTCTAATACCATAAATGATGCAGCGATCAATTTTTTTTAGAAATCTCAACAATCGGCCCCGCATTCGCTATCTCCTTTACAGTTCAATTCTCCGTAGTGCTACTCTGATCTCTGATCGGATTTCCTTTATAAAATCTCAAACACTGATATTTCCCCTTTGAATAGAGATTGATTGGTGGTTCACCGTAGACCGCAACACATTATCCAACGGTCCACGTTATATTGTTATCACAAGTTTCCAATGCTCAATGCCCATTTCCTTTGTAATGAAATATTGTAATGTGATGCATCGCAATTGCATATCACACTGTCTCTACAGCCGAGGTCTGATAACACACGAAGACTTTCCATGATGCGATATTTCACGATTGCACTTCACAACTTCTTAAGGCCTGTGGTCCGACCACACACCGATGTTTTACTACGATGGGATACGGGATGATCCAATGATCGGCGGGATTTCACACCTTTGATTGGGACTTAGATCAACGACTGGGACTTAAGTGATATCAACACTACTAATAATATAAAAGGTTGTGATTTCTAATAACTTTGTGTTTTATATCGTAGAACATGAAAACAGAGAAATATACAACTTCGTCCCAAATACAAAGAAACAAAGGCAAACGAGGGATTCCTCAGACCCGATGTATAATCACATGTAGCATCAATATATAATCATACACACGCATCAATTATTCATAATAAAAATGATTACAGAGTCTCAGTCTTGGGCTCGATTACAATTATTTTAAAAGACCTTTGTTCAATATGGAAGTCCTCGCTCTGTCACCCAACTCTCGCTTCACTCAATCCTCTCTCATCTCTCCCTATCTTTTTGCATTACATTTTTCTTCTTTTTATCAATCCAATCCTGTCTAACAACTCAATCCCTATTCTTAAACAACCTAACAGTCAAATCTCTATTTTCCAGCTACATCACACACCTATGCTAACAACTTATCTTTGAATCTAAAATAATACAATTTCTAACTATTACAATAATGTAATACAACTCATTTCTTGAGAGATCCAATCCTCTCAGTAAAAACTAACTTTTGACCACTCAGGTTAGTGAAATTCAACTTTTTTAGCCACAACATGTGAACAAACTTTCACATTGTTGGCTAAGTCTAGATGCTCCTGCATCAATTAGTTATAAAATAGAGAAGAAATACAATGATTGTTCAAGCCTGAACAATCTCTACACAAGTATAATCTATCTCATTGCTTCCTATACAAGCTCTGGTCAATACTTAGCCAAATCCAAGCCTTCCCAAGTCCCTATTTCCTTGTGTTGTTTCCTTGGGAATTTGCCCCCTATTAATTAGGGAAATTCCCAAATAGAATTGCGCAATTCTTGTAGGCCCTTCTCTAACTGCATGCACACCTGTACAACTTGGAAAATTATATAACTGATAATACACTGCCCTTGAACTCCAATCTCAATTGGGTAACTCGAATTTCATGCATGCATGAGTTAATTATGGTTGATTTATCAATTAGCAAGTTGAACACATGAAGCAACACCCCATTGTCTGACCTCCTACTAGTTCCTCCATCAGTTGGAACTAGTTTAACTGACTTTAACTTAGCTAAATTAATTAATGAATTACAACTCAAAATAAATTCAACTAGGGCTCCTATAAAGTAGGAGACACTCTACATGACTCAAGTTAGACCATCAACTTGAATTAACTGAGCCAACTAAGTGAAACTAACTTAGTTAACTCATTCTTATGGTCTTGTGATGTGGAATTACAATTTTATCCTAACTTAATTCAAGGGAAAATTAAATAAGGAATTTCTTGCTGCATTTTCAACACTCCTTCTCAGCAAGAAAGGGATTCACATCTACCGCGGTCTAGCACCTTTTAAATGCATTGCATGCAACACTTCTCATTGTTGCTATTTCTACTGTAACATTTGTAACTGAAGAGCATAAAAATAACCATTGAATCAACCTGCAACTATCTATTGGGAAAATTGTGCTATTGTTGACTTTGCTACTGAGCCTCCTACTCTACTGTCAACATTGCTCTGCACTCCTCAGTATCTGACTGGCATTAATCCTCCTACTACTGAATACTATGCCCCCCCATAACAAGCTAATGATCCATGAGACAAAAAACACCTCAATGGAGCCTACCCAAATTTCTGCAACTCTTGGGACTATTGCTTCACATCTCCCTACCTAACACCTGGAGGTATGGTGACATGTGTTCCCTCCACCCACTTAGCTTGAAATTTTCCCCTACTGGAGGTCTCTTCTTGAGTGGATGTTTCCACTCTATCTCCTCTCTATTTCTCCAATTGTGATTGCTCCACAACTTGTTGAGGTTGCTTTTGAGGCTCCATTTTAAGAGGTAAATTATGCTCCCTCTCAACCATCAATTCTCTAACCTTTTCCTTGCTCCTCAAGGCTTTGTATGCATCTTTGACCTCAAGTGAATATAGGTTCTTAAGTCGTACACTGATTTTCTTCACATGTCCCATGGTGATGTGTCTAAGGAAAACCTTTCCTTTGCTAAATATCACAGCGTAGCCGCGATCTTCCAATACCATGACCTAAACAAGATTCTTCTTTAGACCCGGAACAAACATCACATCCTTGAGTCTGAGAGGGGAGCTAGGATCCCTCTAAAAAGTAATGGTACCAATTGCGGTTGTGCTATACCTTCTGTCATCTCCAAACTCAATGTTATGCTTGAGGTCTTCCTCCTCCAAGTCATTAAAGAGATCTCTATTCCCCGTCATATGGAACGAGACACCACGGTCGAGATACCACATGCTTCCCATTACTGTGCTTTCCATGCATGAAATGGGATTAAAATGAAGCTCGAATTGTGAAGCTCGAGCTTCACTTGCTACTGCAACTGCAGGCTCCTTCTTGCTTTCCTTCTTTTGTGGACATTTTGTGGCATAGTGCCCAAATTCATGACAGTGAAAGCACTTCATGTTGGAAAAATCTTCTTCTTTCCCTCCTTGCCTTGGGACTTCTTTCCCTTGGCTTTCTTTCCTTTGTTGACTAATGCAAAGTCCTCTTCCACTTCTTTGGATGAGGTCCCTTCTCGGTTGTCCCACCTTATCTCTTCTTGCACCAAGTCAGACCACAAACACTCCCACTTTGGTAGATGCTCCCTCCCATTTACTAAATCCTTGTAGCTATGCTAACTCTTGGGAAGGCCTAGAAGTGCTAGGCTGACCAAATCATCTTCAACAATTGTAATACCAACACTCCCAAGCTCATCCTAACATTGGGTGAACCTACTCACACATTGTGGTATTGTGTTGCCCTTCTCCATCTTGATCTTCTGAAGCTTGTCCTTTAGTGCAAGCATCCTGTGGACATTACTATTCTGAAACAAGTTGATCAAGGCTTGTATCCTTCCCATGAGGTTCGAGACAATATGATCTCAAACTCCTTCTAGTATGACCCTCCTCGCCTTTGCCACATATTTCTTCCACTCTGCCATATCTTGAGGATCCGTTGTTGGAGGCTTAGAAATATCATTGTCTATGAATTCCTTCAGCTAGTTGTCTTCCAACACTGCCTCCATCCTATCCTTCCAAGCAATATAATTCGAACTACCCTCAAGGGCATATTCGAATCTCAATCCATAGAACGACATCCTTCTGGCTCTAAAGAATGGTCTCGTAACTTCGATTTCACCTGCAAAGACAAACTCATATTCTTCTCTTCTAGTGTGATTTTAGCTCTGATACCATGTAGAAATTCCTTGTAGATTCAAACTTCTTATGTAATATGTTAAAACAAAATAATTGAATCTACTCTACTGAACATTGAAAATAATTAATCAATCGAGAAATCACGAAATAAACATGAGACAACATTCAATCAGATATGATCAGAGATTTATCTAAAGGGAAAGAAACTACTCAAAACCCCTTCCTATTTGTATTGCATTAGTCAGAAAATAGAGAAGAAATACAATGCTTGTTCAAGCCTAAATAATCTTTGCACAAGTATAATCTATCTCATTACTTCCTATACAAGCTTTGGTTAATACTTAACCAAACCCAAGCCTGCCCAAGTCCCTATTTCTTTGCGTTGTTTCCTTGGGAATTAGCTCCCTATTATTTAAGGAAATTCACAATTAGAATTGCACAATCCCTATAGGCCCTTCTCTGACTGCATGCACCACCTAAACAACTTGGAAAATTATACAACTGATAGTACACTGCCCTTGAACTCCAATCTCAATTGGGTAACTCGAATTTCATGCATGCATGAGTTAATTATGGTCGATTTATCAGTTAACTGTTGAACACATGAAGCAACACCTCACTGTGTGACCTCCTACTAGTTCCTCCATCAGTTGGAACTAGTTTAACTGACTTTAACTCAATTAAATTGAATTAATTAACTACGACTCAAAATAAACTTAAAAAGGTCTCCTATAAAGTAGGAGACAATCTACATGACTCAAGTTAGACCCTCAACTCGAATTAATTGAGCTGACTAAGTGAAACTAACTTAGTTAAGTCATTCTTGTTGTCTTGTGATGTGGAATTACAATTTTCTCCTAATTTAATTCAAGGGAAAATTAAATAAGGAATTTCTTGTTGCATTTTCAACACAAGTAAGTTGAGATCACTATATAATTCTCAATTTTATCTTAAAAGACACTATTGTACTAATATATATAACACATGCTTAATTATTTTCTTCATTGTCATTGTCATAATTTTTCTTTTAAAAACATGTATTAATTAATATGTATCACACAAATTTTAACAAAGTGAATTAATAAGTGGATAGATTCAATGTAGTCTACCATTTTTTCATAATATTTTTTCTGGTTAATTTTAACCAAAATTCCCTAAAGATGTTGTTTAATCTCTAGAATTTGAGTGCCCCAAGGATTTTTCAGGTGCTAAATCTATTTTTGCACTCAAAAATGTTTAAAGAACAAAAAATCACATTCTTACTTGAAATTGTATCACTGGATTAAATTCATTTCTGCATTCAAAAATGTATTTTAAACAACAACAAAAAAACACATTCTTGCTTGAAATTGTATAGCAAGATTTCTGTGAAAAAGACTATTTCGTATAGACTACGACTGATAGATTCAACATTTTTGAGAAGCCTATATTTTCTTGGTTGTGTTTGATTCACTCATTTTTCTCAATATCAATTATTTGAGTAATTTAAAATGGGTTAAAAACCTTAGAGATAGTAAAAAATCTCATCAATCAAGAAAAGTAAAATTTTCAGCAAAATTATTATTGAAGTTTGGAGAAAAATTTCCAAAAAAAAAAAGTTTTTTTTCTCATTTATTAAATTATTTTATTTTTTAATATAGTATTTTGAAAATTTATACATAAATAAGTAAAGTGTTGGACATTATATGTTTTCACCCTTTTACATGTTTTCATTAAAAGAATAATTCAACCAATGAGTATTTGGCAAAATTATAATTTTTTATTTTTATTTTGTAAGTTTGGTAGGACTACATCTTCATCATGTCCAACTTCTCACCCCGAGGAAAGGCAAAATTACAATTTTGGATTGATGAGATTAATTTTTTTGATGTAAAAATAGATTCAGTACCCAAAAATGCTTCAACAATATTGTGTAATGTTGACTTTTTATATTTATAATTCCATTAATTCAAAATAATTCTTGTCAAATTTGAAGTCACAAAGTAAATTCATCATTTAAAATAGTTATAAAAAGACTAATTCAGAATTTCTTTAAACTACAATGGTAACTATTTTTCATTATATCATAATAATTAATTAAAATAAATGGAATTATAATACAAACTCTCGCTTATGAAAATCTATGTAGTCTAACTAATACACGAGATGAATTTTTTAAAGTCATTTTTTCTAGTTAACTTTAACAAAAATTGGCAAATATTTTAAAAACTTAAGTTTAGATTCTTTAATCTATAGAATTGAGTGTCTTGAGAGTTTTTCAAACAACTGAGTTAGAGTACTAATTACTATTAATATTAACTAGAATTTGGTTAATCCGAAAAAAATGAAATCGTTGAAACTTGGAAGACCCAAGTTCAAACCCTTGTTATAACCCAGGGTACAGAGAGACCCAGGCTACAGAGATAAAGACATATTGTAACCACCTAGAGATTTACTAATAATTACGTAACAAAAATGTATTATAAAAAATATTGTGATAACTTCCACTATAAACCTTTTCCCAATAATATTAATAATAAAATAGGTTGAAAATAAAACCTTTCACATTCACTGCCTTACAATGAGTGCTATGTTTTTAAATGTGATTAGTCTCATGGCGTAGTCATGATCATGAGGGTTGACTATTAGAGAGGAGAGATGACATGAAAACTCCATTAAAGGGATGTCCCACTAATTAAAGGGACGTACCACTAAGTAAAGGTTATTTTGAACGTAATTCCCGCGTAATACGGACGATTAATGGGGCCTACAGCTTTTCAAAAGTCAAAGTCATTTCTATTTATAATGGTGGCGTGTCACCTAATGGCAATACGGATGGGACCCAGGGTTATGAAATAATTAAGGGTTAGCGAAAATAAAAGGGGCTGGAGGTTGTAAAATAGTTATTAAATAATAATTGAGAGAATGATTTTTTCAAGTCATTTCTATGGGTTGTCCTCTAAGGATGATACGGAAAGAAAATAAAGGGTCTGACCATTAGAAAAATGTTTTAGGTTTTGGTTTTGATTTTGGAAAGCCATTTTTATACTGGTTTGTTAGGTCTGGTTTGTTAGGTTGATATGATTGATATAGGTTTATATCAAGGTTGATGCTGTGTTAAGTTACATATTTATGTTTTTTAAAAATTTAATTAGTGTTTTATTGTAAGTTATAATTTTATTTAATTGATAGTATTTTTAATTTAAAGAGTGTCGTTATAGTATAAATAATAATAATATTTATTTTTAAGGTTACAGTTAAGCTAGACATCAAGTTGGTGTATGAGACTTCTTTGTTTGTGGGACAAGGAACTCACTTCCAGTATAAATAATAATAATAATATCTATTTTTAAGGTCACAGTCAAGCTAGACATCCCACAGACATCAAATTGGTGTATGAGACCCCCTTGTTTGTGGGACAAGGAACCCACTTCCACGTAGCGATTTCACTGCTAAGTTTACGAAGGCATACATACTCTACCCCTTTCTGGTTTTGAACCTGTGACCTCTTAGGAAGAAACACATGCTCTTAACCATTAGGCCCACTCAAGCTGTATAAAATTGTTTATACAGCTTGCTCGAAATAAATAAGTAAAAAAGAATATAATTTTTCCTTAAAAACTTACTAGAAAAAATTGAGTTTATCATTTATTAAATTATTCAATATATAAGTTTTAGATGATTTTGACAAAATAAATAATTTAATTACTATTTTTAAGATAAGCATTACAAAGTGAATAGTTCTTATCCTACTAAATCTGAATATATTCACTTCATTATAATAAAAGGAAAATAGTTTTAAAAAATACATTTATTTTCTAACTAAAAAAATATAGCTTTTAAGTATACTATAAATGTAATGTATATTTATTTTCAAACCAAATATAACTTTTAAATATATTATAAATATAAAGTATAATTCAATGAGGCTCACCTCTATATCTCATGGTTGGAGTTGGGAAAATTAATTACAAGTGTGCATAGATATTACATCTATACTACATGGTTGGAGTTGGAAAAATTAATTGTAAGTGTACATAGTTATTGGAAATTTGAAATTAAGATGTTATAAATAGAGAAACATAATAATGAAGACAATCTGGCAACTAAGGATTATATGGACTATCTATGTTTTGAAGTACTAAATTTTAGTGATTTTGACATATTAATACTTTATTATAATAATATAGTAAATTTTAAGATCCAAAAAATGAAAAGTCAAAGTTTTTATCTAATTTGAATTGAAATATCCACAAAATTATCTAATAAATCTTGGGTCTTAATAGGTTCCTATGTCAAAAACTTTAAGAAGAATTGGTATACAAATTTTAATTATTTGAATTAATTTAATATTAAAAAATTAATCTGAAGACATTTTTTAATCTAAATCCCTAAAAATATTATTCCATTATACATAAAGTCGTAATTTAATTATTCTATGTTTTGAATTTTTGAAATATTTTCTGGTTAATTTTTCTATTAAGCATAATCCATGTGCTCCAAGGATTTTCAGAATATTAAATCCATTTATAAAATCAAAAACACATTTCAAATAATCAAAAATCACAATCTCACCCACAATTACATTATCGAATTTCAGTCAAAAAAAAACTTAAAACATTAAATAACGCCCAAATTTAAATTATAATAAACTCTGATCCTATTTAAAAAATTTATCCAATTTATATTAATTAAAATACTCTATTTATTATAGAATTGACTCTCTTGTATTAATAATTTTTAATTTAAAAATTATTTTATTCATATAAACTGATGGCTTATTATACCACAACTTCAAAGCAATTAACACTTTCAAATAATTAATACTACTACTCTTAAATCAACAACGTCTATATATTATAGAGACTCTCCTTGACTCGCTTTAAATGCAAACTGTTAAGTATGTCAAAAGTTCATGAGCATGAATAGTCTGACAATTCAAGTCTATATAATATGTAAGTGTTGCAATCCCATTGTATACAAAGGTTATATTAATTTAGATATTAATGTGCCATAACATTATATTAATATATTAAATATTACCATTTACATCAATAATGGTGACTTCCTCTATTTTCCTTTTTTTTTTTTTTAAGCATGTACATGTATCTCTTATATTTATTTTACATGGAATATGGAATAGTTAGTGATGCAACTTACTTTTTATTATAGAAATTAGAGTGTAGCTTTTGTATATGGTGGAGGTATTATTTTGGTTTGAATTTTGCAATTAAAATTATTCTAATTTAAAATAAATTAATTTTTTATATTTATAAATTAATTTTTAATTATCTAAATTTAATTTTAGATAAAAATTATTTAAAATTTTATATTTATATTAATAAATTAATTAAATTAGATGAATTTTGTTTATCATAAATTAATCAAGATAGTAAGGAAAAAGCATTTAGCAATAAGTAGGGGTATATTGGTATAACATTTACTTAAGTTTAATTCACTTCCCATGCATTTTATTTAATTATATTTTGCTATAGAATTTATTGATAATCTTACTTTGACTTATGGAGGATTCTAATCTAGCACACAAGAATTTGATAAGACTCTTGAAGTCCACTATAAGAATAACTTTGAGAAAAAATTAATTAAGCTTATTAGTAGCCATGAGTTCATTATTTGTAATGGCTTAAAGCACTAACCAAATTCTCATCAACAAATCGTATTTGTGAAAATGATAGTAGTGCTATAACCTATGTCATCTCTTCAATCTTTCTTCTTAATAAAATTAAAGGCATTTATATTAACATTGACCATGAACCTAACTTTGATGATAGAAATGTCTTTTTAACTTTCAAAACAAATATAATTCCCAAAAATAACTCCAATATAAACAACACAAATTCCACACAACCTCCTTTCAGATGTCTAATTTGCACTGATTGGAAAAAAGAATAAGAGTGGGAGTATTTCTTGAGAAAATGAACATGGCTTCAATAACACCATTGTCAACCGAATTTATGATGTGGGTGTAACCACTCATGACATGCCTCTAAGAAGAAGAAAATTCCGAGCCAACTTGCACTAAAGAAGAAGAAACTAGGAGAGAGCATAGAGAAAAAGAGAGTACACACCAGGCAAGGAGTTTAAATATTAACTAAAACAAGAATGGATGAATGCAAACCCTCATTTGATTTACAAGAAAATGAGTGAGATAAGAGACAAAGAAGAAGATATGAGCTACTTGATGCCATAGACCCTCATTGATGTACAAGATAAAAATGTGTGATGGAGAGATGGGTCAATAGAATGTTAACCCAATCTAAGTCAAAAAATGAAGATAGATAAAATATGGAAGGGGAAATAACTTCAATTATTCATATCCTAAATGAGAATATGTAGATTGTGGAGGCAAGCTCAAGAGCCCTACATTTGTTAATTACCAACAATATGGATGTCGATGAGTTGAGACTTGCAATACTTAGAACATCAAATATAGTAGGATCAAAACTCAATATTAATGATATCCTCTAGCAACACTTGCATATTGAACATGGCCTATCCTTAGTTTGGAATTAACTAGATGAAGATGGTCAAGTTATGAACATAATTTGGATTTAAAGGCCATAGATGGAAGGCAATTAAATAAATGTTATACCTAAAGGAGAAGAGAATAAATTTCTTATACAATTTGTGGATCCCATGGGAGTGTTCCCCTACCAAATAATCGAAGAAATTCAAATACCACTAACTAAGGGTTGTGAAAAAAAGACACAACCAAGAAGAAATAATGCAGTTAAATGTAAATATCAAGATGTCAAATACAAGAATTCCAACATGAACAAATGAGTCAAGGAGCACCCGCCAAATAAACAAACTAAATTAATCAAAAGTCACTAGTAAAATGTTTGAATGAGTTGATTTGAAATCATTCAGTACTAACCACACTATCTAACCCATTAATAACAACAAATATGAAAAACACCAATGCTGATAGTTCCATGTTTATGACAAACATGAATATCCATATAGGCACTACTTTATAAGTGAAAAAATGGAATGTATGGACATTACTGATGACAAGTCAATGGGTCGGCCAAACTTGTCAAGGGGTACCTAAATAAAAGAAGTAAGGTCGGCTCATGACTACCCATGAACAGAGTTCCCACCAAGGGGTCATAATGATTCTTAGAAAAATTGACTAAAGTAATGTTTGGGTGTTAAAAGTTGGTTTATAATTGATTGATAATGTAACATGGTACTAACAAATTCTAATATTTTGTTTTCATTGATGAGCGAACAAGGGCAAGGCGCCTAAGTGCCCATGGGAACATCGTGTGTTGGGCATGCCATGGTGCTTGACACCAATAGGGGCGTTGTGTGTTGGGAATGTCAGGGCACCTAGGAAACGAGTTGGTGGGTTGGACTGACTTGGCAAGGGGTGTTCGCACAAAAGAAGTAATGGTGGCCATGAACAAAGTTACCACAAGGGGGTCTCATAATGATTTTTAGAAAATTAAGTAAATTAATGTTTAGGTGTTAAAATCTTGTTTATAATTTAATATTGCTCATGCATCATGGAAATATAAAATAATAATATTTTGTTTTCATTGATGAGCTAATGATTAGTGTTAACTGATTTTCATAATAAATCTAACGCCTACATGAAGGTGGAGAACCCATGAGGGCGTCACGTGGTGGCAACGCCAGGGCTCCTAACGCCCATGGGGGCATCGCATGTTGGGGCATGCTAGGGCGCCTAATTCCCATGGGGACATCGTGTGCTAGGCATGCTAGGGCACCTACTTGACAGGGGCACCCGTGCAATGAGTTTGTGGGTCGCCCAACTTGGCAAGGGGCACTCGCATAAAAGAAGTAAGGTCAGCCCATGATTTCCGATTAACAGAGTTCCCACCAAGGGTTCTCATAATTATTTTTATAAAATTCACTAAAGTAATGTTTGGGTGTTAAAAGTCAGTTTATAATTGATTGATTATGCAACATGGTACTAAAAACTTATAATATTTTGTGGTCATTGATGAGAGAATGAAGGTGGGGTGCCTGGGCATCCATGGGGGTGTCATCTGTTGGGCACGCCAGGGTGTCGGGTGCCCATGGGGGTGTTGTGTGTTGGGCACGCCAAGGCACTTAACGCCCATGAGTGTGTCACATGTTGGGCATGCCAGGGTACCCATGCGACGAGTTGGTGGGTCGACCCGACTTAGCAAGGGGGATCGCAAAAAAGAATTAATGTCGTTCCATGACTTCCCATGAACAAAGTTCCCACAAGGAGGTCTCGTAATGATTTTTACAAAATTAAGTAAATTAATGTTTAGGTATTAAAATTCAGTGTATAATTGAATATTGATCATGTATCATTGGAATAAAAAATGGTAATATTTTGTTTTCATTTATGATTTAATGATTTGTGTTCACTAATTTGTACAGTAGGGTGAACACCTGTGCCCTGGGCATGCCTGCACGAATGTAGGGTGCCTAGGCGTCTATGTGGGTGTTGCTTGTTGGGCATGTTAGGGTGCTCGTGTGACGATTTGGTGGGCTGGCCCGACTTGGCATGGGGTGCCCACACAAAAGAAGTAATCTCAACCCATGACTGCCAATGATGTGAGAATGGGGCCAATGTTGAAATTTTTCAATTTGTGCTCATATGCATTGAAATTTGACATGGTTATGGTAGATGCATGCATTTATGATATGGGAGGGTTTTAAGACTCAAATATGACTCGCATAAATAATTCGACAATCAAATGACAAAATTATAACATATATAAATGTTAAGGAGATGAAATTATTTATTACTATTTACCACTTGCAGGCTTATTAGCATTAATTGCCCTTCCTTCTCTTATGTCAAGTCATGAGGCTAGTCAGTCCTGATTCAATGGAAGTCTTGGCTTGATAGGAAAATCTCTAAGGTAAGGCTCTGAACTATGACCTACGATCTCTATCGATCTCCTCAAGCCCAATCAAAATATCCAGTAGCAAGGCTCCTCAATCCATGCCTGCTAGCTTGGGGTTAATATATCATTATAGAACAGACCTATAAGGTATTTTGTTTAAGTTAGCCTAGATCCTCTCTTAGGCATCTTCTTCTAACTCGCACATAGAACTATATCTATGAACTTGTCCCTTCAATATATCCACAGGATGTGTTTCAAACATGCCTTATGGTGGACTTCTATTTCCCTTCTGATGATAATGATATCTTCTTTCACAAGCTTGATACTTCCTATAATATTTTCTACAATAGAAGCTTCCAAGATGTTAAGTCAAGAAGCTCTACTCAAGGTGATAGACTTATCCTCTTCTTGAGTTTAGGTCAGAGTTCTATAGTTGCTCAAAACTTACATATAATTTCTCCTTTTGCTCCCTTTAACAATAGGTCTAGTCCCTTGAGACATGTGTAGCATTCTATTGCATGTTTTTCCCTTTAGGGTTTTCAATAGTCCCAAAAGGATGTGAAGTTGATCTTCCTTCAAAGTGTCACAACTCAATGGAGTGAGAGGTTTCTATTGTGAAAGGCTTGTATAAATCTTAGAATTTTTTAAGATACTTGTGATCCTTTAGGGTGAGTGAGCTTCGGATCAGACCTTCCAAATGAGCATACAATGCCTCTATACATTTCGGTCCTAGTACTTCTTAAAAGCAGTTTCCTTGCTTCCTATTAGGAGTACCTCTAGTCCACAAAATATGAAATTAACTAGTAACTTAATCACCTTCACAGAATTTCACAGAGCCTTATGATTTTTGGGTCTTTGAAATTTGTTACAAGACCTTTGAATTTGAGCACAAGTCTTCGATCTTTCTCCTAGTATTCTTAACCCCGCGATGATTCAAACTATCTAGGTTTGTATTTCTTATAGGTTGTATTGTTCTCCTTACTGAATTTGAAGATGACAAATCTCTTGTGTGCCTTTTGCATTCATCAAGCCATCTAATATGTGTAATGACATGTCTATGTCTCACTAGTTCAATTTCGTTTCTGAGCTGAGTAGCCTATGATTGCAACTCTACGATCTTGATCTCTAACAAACATGCCTTTCTTCTCCAATATTACATATGTTTTTCCAAAGACAATAATAACAAAAGGTCATTATTGTGAAATGATTGTTTGTCTAGTATCCTCTAACTTTTTTCCTTTGACTTCCTTTAGCATCCTTTTCTTTGGCATCTTCTAACTACTCATAGGTATGACATTGTAATGAATTTCACGTGTAAGAGGTCTAGAATTGTAGCTTTTATTGAATGTAAAAGGTTTGGCCTCCGAAATCACTCTATCTCAAGTGTGGCATTCGTGCACAATAGACACTAAATACACAATTTTGGCATCCTATGAATTTGCAAGGGATTAGACTTGTAGCTACTCTGAATTACGTAATGCAAGCTATGTAATGTGTCACTGTCATAATGATAATGCTACCATTACCATAACTTTAATACTCAGGTACACTGTAATGTCACCATTGTTATAACGTTATCGCTCAGGTCTCCTTGTTGTAACATTGTGATGGGTAGTGCGACAATGGGTTCCAGACTATGTAATGGAGCTTTCCAGTCTGACATACACTTAATCTCCCTTTAAACATTAATTTCTCATTTTCTTTTGCATCTTCTCATTTCATGTGGAGGAAACATCTCTTTTTCTGTTGCTCTTCATGTGAATCCCCCTACTTTGAGACACCATGTTCACTACTCTTAGGTCTGAATTGCAACTTGTTCTCATGTCCAATTTACAACTTCTTTGGAGGAAGCATGATCTCTCTCTCATTTTCTATCTTACTTGGCTTGTTAGGCATAACATGTTGTTGGCATTTAATGAATATTACTATTAAGCAATTGTAACCTTTGTAAATTACAATGGATTTTGCATATAATTATTTCATATACATCGTAGATAGTAGAGTGTAGTTATGATGTTCACAGTCAACCAAAGGGAAATTTCATAAACAAGTGCTTGAAGCTTCATAGATTTTCCACTAACCAACCTTGTTTTTTTTTTTTTGTCAAGTGGTCTAAGTTCTCTAGAGATTACATTAGGTTTGACCTGTGGCTTGAGAAACTACGACCCAGGGGCATTTAAGACATCAAAATCACCTGGGGATCACACCCGGAGTGGGCCACATTAGCCCTTAGCGTGACTGGATTTTTTCCCATGGATTTTTGAACCGGTGACCTTCACATCAAAGAGTGACTTAACAATACACACCATCACAGTCTCTTCTACCCCCTATGGAAAACTAACCTTCTGATTGAATGGGAAGTGTTGATCCAGGGGATTTTTAAGGAGTTTTGTGATGATTGGAAAGTGCATTGTAGGGCTCAACTACAAGATATGTTTGAGGTCTACTATGTTGATATTTGTAACCCAATGTAGAGGTTGATAGATCAAATCACAAGACAATAAATGAAGATCATCATATTATGAGTCATGGATGCTTATGGTTAACTAACAACTTTTATTGAGTATTGAATGCCATGAATTAACATTATTTGTATCAATATGTTCTTCTACTCACCAAAATATGGATTGTATGTGTATTAATGATAGTGATTTAGGACATCCTCTAACAATTGATAAAATTATCAACTAAAGTCTACCTCTACTAATTCAAATTACATGATTTTTTTTAAATGTAACCATTAGTGTAAATTCATTATTAATTAATAAAATTGATCATTATTTTATATCACCTAGTTGTTGATTTTATTTCTCGATGGCTTCGCTCTCTTATATATTCGATTCTTGCAGGAGACCCAAGGGTTTCTTGGTGGCTTCACTCCCCACATTCTATTCTTGTAGCATACCTAAGGGTTTCTCGGTGGCTTCACTCCCTACATTTGATTCTTGCAGCAGATCTGAGGGTTTCTCGGTGGCTCCTCTCCTTATATTCGATTCAGTATTCCTAATCCAGGAGGATCTCGTCATATCAGTTACACAGGTTCAATGTCATCGTTAGCAATTCAGTCTGGTGTCATTCAATTTCGACAGTGTTGTTTATAGTTCAGGTTGTTTAGGTACTGTCTATGGTTGATATGGTTTTGTACCTGCTTGTCGACCTGAGGTTGTCGTCAATTCCCCTAGGATATGATTATCAACATGGGTTGATCATCTTGCAGAGTTTTTGTGTCAACATATGATTGCCATCTGCCTTCACAGGATTTGGGTGTCGACAAAGGTTTTTAATCACAAATGTAGCGCTATGTCGACGATAGGTATGTGGGTTTGAATGTCACTTTGTTAAAAAGGGTTGTCAATGGTTTTTGATAAAAAGACTAGACCTAGCCCTAAAACATCTATGGTGAAAGACCATGTAGCAAAACCCTATCTAAGATCTAAAACCCTAAAACTACATCTAAACCCTATCAAACCACATTACTATACAAACAATGTATTAAAAATGCATTAGAAACTAATTCTAAACCTATTGGACCATACTACAACTCTATGTTCAAAACACTAAACACCTAAATCTAAGTTTTAGGCCTAAGTCCTAACCCTATTGGTCTATTTTATTACAAACAATGCATAAACAAAACATTGCAAATATATTAACACATTAAAACCTAAATCTATGTGTTATCAACCCTCGACATATGTTAAAACATTACAAAAACATTGTAATAAAACCCCACATTCATAAATGCGGGTCTTAACCGCACGGGAGAATACCGTGGGGCAGTTGCCATCTAAGCTACCAGAGGAGGTTAGCATTGACCGTAGCAAAATAAGTCGTCGGGCTTGGAAACCGCAGAGAAGACTGCGTCGAAGGTGGTTATGTGATCAGTTGTTAACCATCGGAGTTCACCGCAGACAACAATCGTTATCGTGCCGGGTTGACATGTGAAAGAAGGTTGATAACCGCTGGGGCATTGTTAGCGGAACCACCGGAGTTAGGCCACCAACTATCAGGTTGTGGTTAGACTGCAGCCTATTCACATGGGCGGTCAACCTCCTCCGCCCGGTCAACAAACCACCACAGTTTTTTTTTTATCATAAGTTTATATTTGGGTTTTGTTATTGTAGTTTGTTCTAAACTAATGAGATGACCATGCATATGAAACCTAAGGCGGTAAAACCTAACAGGACCGAAACCAACAAACCCTATTTTGAGCTGATTCACTCCTAAAATCAGCATGAAGTAGTTAGAGGGCATCTAGAGGGCTATAAAGCCATTTTTTCTCCTTGAAGAGAAAGGAGAGTGGTTTTGGGTTTTTGTATGCAGGTTCTGGAGGTTATAGTCGATTTTGTTTTCAATGTAACAGGAGCATCCAAAGTCGGAATTGGGAACCATGACAAGCGTTGGAAAGCTGGTTCAGAGAGCTATCCTTTGACAGTAACCAGAAGTGCCCGAGTGCACATTCAATTTGGTCAAATTGTTGTGTAATAAACCTCCTTGGTTTAAACCCTAATAAAGCGGTCACCCATCTTGAAAGTGGACCCAGAGTTAACATTAAATTCATTAATGGCATAATCAATTCTACTTTAGTTTTAACATATGATCATTTCATATCATATAATTTGGTATAGAAGCAGGTTGTATTTGTAGAGTTTGCCATTGAATGTTAACCAAGTCAAAGTCGCAACGTGGAGAAGGAATCCTTGAGCAGATTGATCGAGAGATTGGAAAGTGACAAGTCGTTCATAAGTCTACCATGACAGGATTTGATGCAAGTGAAAACACTGAATCTAGGATGAGTGATGAACAGCTGCAACAAGCATTCTTGACTATGCAGCAGATGTTGGGAGAACTCTACGAAGACAAGAAGGCGAGAGATGTAGCTTCTTCTTCAAAGACATCGAAGAAGGACAAAGGTAAAGGCAAGTCTGATAAACCACCTTCACCTCCATCATCTCCATCATCATCTTCTTCTTCTTCATCTGGTGCAAAATCTGAAACAGAAAAGAAACCTAAGAAAATATCTCTTTTAAAACTTGATGTAAAATTTGAATTACCTATTTATGATGATGAAATGAATCTTGAAAAGTTAGATAGCTAGATCAAGCAGTTAGAAGTGTATTGTTGTATTCAGAACATTTTTGGCAATAAAACGAAAATTCAATTAGCTACACTTAGAATGGGGGGGGCAGCTTTAACCTAGTGGGAAAGTTAAAATCAGATAGATGTAAAGCGGAAAGTAAAAGTCATCTCTTCATGGTCTAAGTTTTTAAAAGCTCTTAGGAAACAATTCTATCCTTTAGGATACATGCAACGAGTTGTTATTGATTGGCAGCATCTGAGGCAAGGTAAAGGGAAAAGTGTTCAGGATTTTACTCAGGAGTTGAGAAAGAAAGCATTAGCGCTTGGTATTTCATTTGATACATGTGAAACTTTGTTAAAATACATCGGCAGTTTACATTCATATTTGCATCATACATTATTGATGTTTAATCTTGATGATTTTGATGACGTGTTTGTTCAGGCCATACATATTGAATCGGGTGGTAGACCATTCAAGTTTTCATCACAATCATCCAAAGAGTTGGAAATCAAAGATTCCAATGACAGTAAAGTGAAGAATAATTCGAAGAGAAATAAATCAGCGATAGCTCAGAAGGAAATATCTACTTGTTCTCAATGCCAGAGAATCGGTCATTATGAATCTAAGTGTTGGAAACTTCATCCAGAACTTAAGCCTAAAAAGTTACTTAAGGAGAAGGATGAAAAGAAGGCAATTGCAATAGTCCGACAAGATCTTGGTTCAAATTCAGGTGATGAAAGGAGGATAACTGCTATGGTTATGACAAGTAAAACTTCTTACACTGGTTCAAGTTCGAATACTATTGCATCTTCATCAAACATAAATCCTTCAAATGAGGATAAAAGAGTTGAATTTTTTAACATAAGGATAACTTCTAAGCACACAAAGATAGATACAATGTTTGACAGTGGATCACAGGCCAATCTAATATCTGAATATTTAGTTAAGAATTTGCGTTTGGAAACACGGAATCATCCAAGACCTTACCCATTAGGATGGCTAAATAAATAAACTTAGATAAAAGTCACAAAACAATGTCGATTAAGATTTGCCATTACAACTAATTACATTGATGAAGTGGAATTAGATGTAGTTCCAGTAGACATATGTGGAGTTGTATTAGGAAGTCCTTATCTTTATGATTATGATGTAGTATTTTATAGGAGAGAGCATAAATATCACCTTAAGAAATATGGGGTTGAATTTATTGTCAGGGCACATCAAAGTAAAAATCACTTGAATTTAGTTGTTGCTAATCAAATGAAGATATTAATAAGTTCAAATAAAAGATTTGTAATCATGTGTGTAAAGGAACAACATAAGAATCGACAGGGTGTTTGTTCAAGTTATGAGTCCTAGTTTAAAGATAGTTTGATCAAAGAAGTAGACACTTTTCCAATTCTATTTAAAGAAACCAAACATCTTACTCATAAGTAGGGAATACAACATGAACTACAATTGATGCCTAAAGCTCCTCTTCCTAATGTTAGAATGAATCAATTTAGTTCAAGTTTAGAAATTAACAGTTACAGGGATGTAGGTCAATATTGGGGAAAATCAGTGTTTAGTTTGGAAGCCTCTTTTCAAGTGGAGAGGAAGCCTATTTGTTTTCATATTAAAGCCTTTTCTAAAGCAGTGTCAAAGTGTCTAAGGGAAACTTATGCATTAGGGGAAAGTGTTAATCAATGGAAACCTCATTTAATAAATTAAGAAACAGTGATTCAAACAAATCAAGAGCTAATTCCAAAATTCCAAAATCAAACTAAGTTGTAGCAGTTTTCAAATTACATTTTGATGGGTTTATTGTAGCAAGTTCACTTAGTAATCAGGAAGCAGGAAAGTATATCAAGTCAAGTAGCTAGTTTGATGTCAAAAATGTTTTTGATTGTCTCTGTCGTTCTGCAAAATAGATTGCTAATACATGTCAATGGTATTGAACAATATCCTGTAGAGATTGTTTTCAAAGATGATTATGAATCACTAACTCATGGTATTTCGTGGAAATAAATCAATTTCCATGTTCATAACAGGTTGTTTGACCTCGTCGCAAGTTGTACATATTGCAGATGGAAGGAACATGTCATCGATTCAAAATGTGCCATGGTCAGCATCATCAGGGTCATCACTTTCCGGTGATTGATCGAATGTATTGGTACATCATCAGGGCAAGGTGGGAAGATAGGGAGCTCTACCCTCATCGAATATTTGTTTAGTCAAACTTTTTTGGTCCAAAATCTTTCAAGTGGAGAGGATTAATCTAGGAGGATCTCGTCAGATTAGTTACACAAGTTCAGTGTCGTCGTCAGCAATTCAGTCTGGTGTCATTCAGTTTCGACAATGTTGTTTATGGTTTAGGTTGTTCAGGTAATGTCTATGGTTGATATGGTTTTGTACTTGGTTTTCGACCTGAGGTTGTCGCCAATTTCTCCAAGATGTGCTTATAGTCATGGGTTGATCATCCTGTAGAGTTTTTTTATCGACATATGATTGTCATCCGCCTTCGTAGGATTTGGGTGTCGACAAAGGTTTGTTGTTGCAAATGTAGAGTTATGTCGATGATAGGTATGTGGGTTTGAATGCCACTTTGTGACAAAGGGTTGTAAATGGTTTTTGATAAAAAGACTAGACCTAGCCCTAAAAAACCTATGGTGAAATACCATGTATCAAAACCCTATCTAAGATATAAAACCCTAAAACTACATCTAAACCTTATCAAACCACATTACTATACAAATGATGTATTAAAAATGCATTAGAAGCTAATTCTAAACCTATTGGACCATACTACAACTCTATGTTCAAAACACTAAACACCTAAATCTAAGTTTTAGGCCTAAGTCCTAACCCTATTGGTCTATTATATTACAAACAATGCATAAACAAAACATTGCAAATATATTAACACATTAAAACCTAAACCTATGTGTTATCAACCCTCGGCATATGTTAAAACATTACAAAAACATTGTAATAAAACCCCACAGTCATAAACCGCAGGTCTTAACCATGCGGGAGAAGACCGCGGGGCAGTTTCCATGTGAGCGACCAGAGGAGGTTAGCATTGACCATAGCGGAATAAGCCATTCAGCTTGGAAACCATGGAGAAGACTGCATCAAAGGTGGTTATGTGATCAGATGTTAACCGTCGGAGTTCACCGCATACAACAGTAGTTACCGTGTCGAGTTAACATGTGAACAGAGGTTGATAACCACCGAAGCATTGTTAGCGGAACCGCCAGAGTTAGGCCACTAGCTGGCAGGTTGTGGTTAGATTGCAGCCTATTCACATGGGCGGTCAACCTCCTCCACCCGTTCAGCAAACTGCCACGATTTTGTTTTTATCATAAGATCTATATTTGGGTTTTGTTGTTGTAGTTTGTTCTAAACTAATGTGATGACCATGCATATGAAACCTACTATGGTAAAACCTAACAGGACCAAAACCAACAAACCCTATTTTGAGTTGGTTCACTCCTAAAATAAGCATGAAGGAGTTAGAGTGCATCTAGAGGGCTATAAAGCTAGTTTTTCTCATTGAAGAGAAAGGAGAGTGGTTTTGGGTTTCTGTATGCAGGTTCTAGAGGTTATAGTCAATTTTGTTTTCAGTGCAATAGGAGCATCCGAAGTCGGAATTGGGAATCATGATAGGCGTTGGAAAGATGGTTTAGAGAGATATCCTTTGATAGTAACTAGAAGTGCCTATGTGCACATTCAGTTCGGTCAAATTTCTGTGTAATCGACCTCCTTGGTTTCAATCTTAATAAAGCGGTCACCCATATTGAAAGCGGACCCGAAGACGTAGTCCATCAGGGACAAACTCCATAATAAATTTTGTTGTCTGGTATCGCTATGTTTTCGTTGTTTTCACTTCTTTTTTGCATCTACTTATGTTTTATCAACTATCGTAAAGTCAATCTTCTTAAGCAATTCTCACGGTTTTCTGCACTTTCAGTTAACATTCAATTCATTAATGGCATAATCAATTCTACTTCAGTTTTTACATGTGATCATTTCAGATCAGTTCCCTTGAGTGTTTCACGATGGCTCCTCCCAACATTCGATTCTTTTAGAACTAAGGGTTTCTCAGTCGCTCCTCCCTACATTCCATTTAATGTTCGATTGAGTATTTCTCAGTTGCTCCTCCATACATTTGATTCTTGTGGATTGGCCTGGTGATTCTCAATGGCTCCTCCCTATATTTGATTCAATATTCCATTCCTTGTGTGGAACCCTTCAAGAATCCATAGTAGCTAGTGGATTTGGGCGTCAAGGTTAAGAACTGGTAAGTCCACATTCCTTCTTCAACACCTGCAATTATATCGTTTTCAAAAAATTATCACAATCCTAATGCTAGGCACAATTGAGACCATTTATGCCCTAAAACAAAAACACACTTTGTGTGAAATTTCTTTAGGGTTCGTTGGAATGATATAAAATACATTTGTGGTGGAAGAGGATCTTTTGAAAATATATCACATGAATATTTAGTCCTATGTAGACATTAATAACCACAATTCATGATGCTTGGTCAATACCTATATCTTCTACAGAAACTTTCGAGCTCTTGATCTAGGTTTTCTAGGAGTTCTCATTTAAAAATTTTCTTTAACCTTCTTAAGATAAATCTGAGGCATGAGATAGAGATGTATACTTGTTTAGTCAATTTAGTGTTCCTAAATTGATGTCATTAATTGTCAACCCGGGGCTCGTAAGCTGATGAAGTGAAGGTGTACTATATGTACTTAAGCAACCTCTTAAAGCTTTTTATCGTTTGGGGTGTTATTTGTGGTTAATTTATCTTCCTAAGATGGAGTGATGTATTTATAAACAGATGAGTGATGGTGTGTGTAAGGTGAATTCTAGATGAGTGATGGTGTGTGTAAGGTGAATTCTAGATGAGTGAAGGTGTGTGATTAGTGGTTTCTAACTACTTACTGAAAAGGGAAAACTTGAAGGAAATAAATGAATTAAAATGAACTGAAAGCAAAGAACCACTTTCTAATGGCATTAGACACCATTCATGCTGCTGCAAATAAAAGGTAAGAAAATCACTTAAA
>APFE031338685.1:0-26239 GCA_000404065.3 Pinus taeda | reverse complement strand
GAATTCAAGTAATTGCTCCTAGATAACAAGCCTTTTTCACAAATATACAGCTAAGTAACGAAATCTTAATTGCTCATTTCTAGTTGTATTCACCTCATTCTCACTACTTACAGTTTGTTTCATGAAATGCACACAGGCCCTGTAGCTTTCCTCCTCACCGAAATCAAGATTTCAAGAGAAAACAGTCCTAGACCCCATTGCCCAATGGATTAATCTTGCCTGCTGATATTCTCTAAAGGAATCAGAAGCATCCTCCCAACCAAATAGATAAAAACAACCAAAAAACTCATCTCATAAGAAGCCTAAGACCCTCACTTAAAGCAGTGACAAAACTAATAGAGAGAGCCCTCTCTGACTGCAGCTAGGCTAGAAGCTGTAGCCCAAAGATTGGTTAGTGGTTACCCCGGCCGTATTCTCTTAGGAGTCAAAGAGAACAACCTGGGTGTTAACAGTATGCACAAGCTCTAATTTTTCGCTCTTCTTTTCTTTCCCAACTCTCAGAAATCCGACTCTCTTCTGTTTTCCATAAATGAAATTCTCATAGAAGTCCAAATCAACATTCTTCAAACTCAGCAACAAATTCCTTGAGTGAAGAATCTACATCCCCTTCTCACTCATGTGTCCGAGCCTATGATGCCATAATGCTACATCTGCTCCTTTGGAAGTTAAAGCATTAACAGAGTTAGAAATAACATTGCATAAACACAATGTACCAATCTTTTCGCCTTTTGCTATTACTAGGGCTCCTTTGGTGACCTTCCAAGCTTTATCTGTGAAAGTTGTTACACAACCTTCACCGCCTAACTGCCCTATTGAAATCAGATTTTTCTTCAGATCTGGAACATGCCTTACCTCCTTTAGTAGCCATTGGTTTCCATTCTGTTGTTTTACAAGAACCTTACCCATTCCAACACATTTATAGGGTTTATCATCACCCAAATGGACTTGTCCAAAATCTCCTTGAACATAGTCATGAAAATATTTCTTATTAGGTGTGGCATGCAATGAGGCTCCAGAGTCTACCACCCAGGAATTAGTAATATTTTCGAAAGAAAGAATCAAAGCATCTTGTAACACCTCACCTGTCACATTTGCTTCATGGTTGTTTCCTTGTTGTGCATATCATTATTTTCCCTTCTGAAATCTACACTCTTTCTTTAGGTGTCCTTTCTTTCCGCATTTCCAGCACACTATCCTCGATCTGGAATTGGATCTGTCTTTCCTTGATTTACTACGATATCCTGAGCTCTTTCCTCTTTCCATTTTTCTTCCCCTAGACTCTACACTCAAAGATTTGCCCGATGTCTCACCGGAGCTTTTTCATCACATTTCCTCGCTAAGGTTAGCCCCGACAACATCATCAAACTTTAAAGTACTAGATCCAGAAACATAGATACTAATGGCCATTACTAAACCATTCCAACTTTCTGGCAATGAGCACAAGAATAACAGAGCTCTAAATTCATCATCAAAGTTTACCCCTACAGAACTTAACTGACTTGTAACATATTAAAATCGTTTAAATGGTCTACAACAGATCCACCTTCCGACATCTTCATATTAAATAATCATTTCATAAGAAATACCTTGTTTGAGGTTGAGGGTTTTTCATATAGTTTCACCAACGCCTTAATCAAACCCTCTGTCATTGTTTCCTTCGAAATGTTGAAGGCGTCCAATGTTGTGAGGCACAACTATACTATTCCGAGTGCCTTTCTATCGAGAAGGTTCCATTCTTCATCTGTCATACCCGTCGGCATATTTGTTTTTCCGCCCAATGGTAGGTACAGATCTTTCCGATACAGATAATCTTCCATCTACATCTTCCACAACGAGAAGTTTTGGCTGTTAAATTTCTCAACCCTAAACTTACCATCTTCTGCCATTGCTCCCACTTGAACCATGAACCCTTCTTTCCTACGAGTTTATCAGCCAAATAGGCCTTCAGCTCTGATACCAATTGTTAGAAAATTATATATTACAGAGCAATGGAACACATAGAATATTACATAAATATAAACACAGAAAGCGCATAAAACTAGAGAGACATAGATATACGTTGTTCACCCAGTTTGGGCTATGTCCACCCTAAACAGCCAGTCCTTCCTTTCTATTATCCAGCAAAATGAAGAGAGACAACTTACAATAGATCTGCTGTAATATCCTCTGTTTTCTCTCACAGTCTCACCTCTCTATTTCTAGCTCAGAGAATACACATCTATTACACAACCTCAAATACAATGCCCTCATACAAAGGGAGGGGTTGCCTTCTAGCGCAAAAAACCCTAAACTAAACATAAGTTCTACCGTCAAATCATCTGCCTAATGAATGGTCCAGATTGACTAGAAATTACTATACTTTTACAAGGCAATTTTACCTCTGTTTTTAGCTTTGTGACTTAATAGAATAGGTAAGAAGGGCTAGTTACAAGTCACTTTTCTAGGCTACAAGGTTGATAAGGACTGTGAATGTGATCTGCGATTTCAGCCTAGTTGCATCTCATGGTTGCAGTGCAAGTCACATTTTGGAAGTGTATGGTAGATTTATCGCACGTGTTCGACTCAATGAGGTTGCATATCACAACCTTAGAGTGCAAAGACAAATTGTTGCAAATTGAAAATGTGATTTATGACTAAGTGTGATAGGGGATTAGGGAAGGTCGCAAGTCGCAATCCCAATGGATAGTGAGGCTACCACAACACATTGTGATTGTGGTCTGCGACTTCAAAGGTTCTTGAAGCAAGCCATAATGTGATACATTTTTCTCAATGATTATCAAACCTATTTTCTTTGCAATCAACATTGACTAGGTTCACAAAAGTATCAGATATAGGTTCAAAAATTTCTTTAGTAAGCATAGCATGAAGAAATCTTATATCCAAGTCACTGGTAGCTCTAACGGAGGCATAAATCAGCTTCACTGATTTCATGCCACTAACTCTTAACACTAAATACACAAAAATATTTCTCTAATTGTTGAAGCTTGTCCATTGACTTCACTAAAGTATTTATTAATCTTTGGCATTGTCCTTTCCCTTGAACTATTGATTAATATTGATCGTGGGTTGCCGAGCAACCACATATCATCTACCTTCACTGATAAACTACCCTTATTAGTCAAAGTAGACAATACAAATGATAATGCATTGCTTCTAGCAACAATGCATGGTGAAGAATCAAAAGGTAAATGATTGACATAGGTGAATTTTCCCTTTGTCGACTATAAAGCTCTCAAAATACTTGGTGATTGGGCCTCGCTTGCATTTGAAGGCTTCCCACTTTTATGGAGGTTACTAGAAATTGATTTCCAGTTAAACCTATAAAAAGATATGGTTTAGTTTGTCCTGTATCTATTGCTTTGAATGAATTGTCACAATAAATCACAAGATTTCCATTTGAATTTGTGATACCTTAATATGCACTTCTAACATCTAAAGCCTATTGTTTGGTGGCAAGTCCAACTTCTAAACCCTCTTCTTATCATTTTATAAGGGAATGGGAATTAATATTCCTTTGACCAAACTATTTAATTCAGGCTCATATCTTTTCTATCCATTTTCGTAAAGAGCCTAGTATGTGAGTTTCACTTTGTAATCTGATTCTTTCTAATTCAACATGTTGACTTAGATATTAATGCATTTTTCTATGGGACTTCAAATTTTTTTTTGAACTACCATCTGTGAAGACTCACATCCTTCACAAAGCTAGTTACCTTATGAAACTTTGTCGAACATAGTTTGCATGTAGTAAATATGCTCTGCACTATCATTACACATGATACAAATAACAAGTTTTTCCTCAAGACCTGCATCATCACAAATGTCACATACTTTCACATCATCCTCTACCATGTGAGGATCATTTGAGTCATTTTTAATTACTGGTTCAAATGTAACCAAAGTCTCTTTCATTTCAAATGGCCCAACATCCACATTGTATTTATCTACAAGTCTGTAAATAATTCTTATCAATAGCCAAATGGGAGGGTTGTTCAAAAGTCATCTGAGAATCTAGGGTTACTTCAGCTAGAACTTGGTTTCCAATCATACTAGGTTGTGATGATGAATGTGAAGTTTTCGTGACTAGGAAGCTAACCTCAGAACAAGTTTTTGGACATCTACCTTTAGAGTCTTTTGGACTTTGGACAACACCTAAAATATTAGTTGTAGCATCTATGTTTGCCTATATTTTAGTAACCACTAGCTTCTTAGATGAAGGAAATCCCATTTGGCTAAATGAGCACGCAAGAACAAGATATTTCCCTTGATAACAACTCGAGAATTATTCAATCACATTTGTCATTGTGAGATAAATTGCACTAAAATGGCCTTGTGTTACAGAAATGGAGGATGAAGAAATCACTTCTTGTGAGATGATTCCCTCAACAATATTTCTATGGTGTTTCAAATTCAACAAATCTCGGGCTATCCACTACAACTCCCATATCATGCAACCCATTGTCGACATATGCAATTGTGCCAGTTATTGCAAAGGCTAATGGTGAAGATAAAGTGATGTTACACATCCTTTTACAAGGGAGAATTCACCATTGAGTATTTCATTATGGTATCTATAAATCCAATTTCCTTTGTGAATCCTTGAATGATCCTTTCTGATGCAATATATGTGAGAGATATTGTGGATCTACAAATATTCATTATAGGTAGTAACAAGGAGACAATAAAACAACTCTAGGCTGAAACAACTACAAACTACCCCTATATTGATGCCTCAAGAAGAGGTTTACTAACCTATGTACCATTTACAAGTGAGTTCACAAGAATATCAATGCTTCCGAAGTCTTGTTTTATATACTCTACAACTTCCTGAGTTGTCGAATTTGAGGATCCTACACACCTATTGTTTGAAACTAGTTTCGAGTATGTTCTGAGCCAGAACCCACATGCCAACAAGAATTTATGTATCAATATCAGCAAGGGACTTTGCTATGGCTCAATCATATCCATTGTCACCTGCTATCCAACAAAAAATTCTCTTTTTCCTTATAGAATCCACTTCCCATTAAGATTTGTCTCCAGTAGTAATAAGCCCTATATTTTGGCTACATCCTGGTCCAAAACCTGGGCATACAAAAGGCACACAAAGTACAACTTTAGCACCTTCTTAGGAAAACAAGTCCTTTAACCTACATAAACATAAGTGGAGAGGCAACAATAAAACATCCTTTGCTTAATGAATGAAAGAAGAATGCCATAGACCCTAATGTAGAGGATGAAACATGACAACTGAGCATATGTAGTGTGCCTCATAGATGTATTGGCACTTGTATCCTCGATGACAGGGATTTTACCATTACAATTGGTAGGGATATCTGTTAAGACCTTGAAAAGCATAGGGGGAACCAAAATTTAGATATATAGGTTAAAAATTTTAAGTGTTATTGTAGCGGCTACAACAGTAGGGTACGTGGTACAAAGATACGTGGAGAGTTCTAATTGGTACACAAGGAATCAACGTGGTAGAATCTGATTCCTTAGTGTTAGTGTTAAATTTTTTTCTTTTTCAACAATCTTAGAGTCGAGAGGGAAAAATTCATCTCGACATCCAAGTGTCTGGGAGTGCAAGACAAGCACTTTGATTTTTGCCCAAATCTAGATTTGAGTAAGCATGGATGAAATGGTTGAATTCCCACTTGGTTAGGATTTTAGGCAAGAGGAGGTATCTAGGTATTTGGATCTTCGATCATGCAACAAATTGCACTACTAACAAGTGACCCAAATACAGATTCGGCCGAAGTCTTCCCGATTGGTCATCATTCCATACAAGGGAAGGATCCACCATGCTTGAAGAGTATCTATCCATCTGAGGGTTGAATGGTTGACATGTTTTTAGGTTTTGGAAAAGTCCAAATGCTATATCTCTCAAATACTAGACTTGCACAATTCTCGAAGTATAGTGGACCCTGCATCAAAACCTTTAAGGCTTATTTAGGCTTTGGAGCAATCTGGGTGTAATAAAGTGAGAAAAGGAAAAGGAAACAAAATAATGGATCCCTATACTTATCCATATGTGTGAACATCTAGGCTTAGATAAAATCTAGGAGGATGTTACAAAATGTAGAGCTAGATGCCAGATTGTAAAGAATTTTGATTTTAACGAAAAGGGAAGAATTACATAGACTATGAGGCTAAGCACCTTCTGGGCTTAGGCCATCACTTTTCACCCTTAGTCACATGCTTCAAGGGACCTAAAAATTGAGGGCTTGGAAATTTGGTGGTTTCAAGAGCCAAATTTGTTAAAGGGGTAGAATAAATGAAGTTTGAATTTGATAAGTCTATATTCTACATCTATAAATGGAAAGAAATCAACGTGAGATAAGTGTATTCTCATGAGTAATGATGGTGAGACTATTGTCAATGTGAAAAATAACCAGGTTAGCATTGAATAATTAGAGATAACTGCAGTTCCGCGAAGTGAATAGATCCAAGGGTCAAATTGTGTGGATCTAAGAGAGAGGATGTAGAAGTGTGTTGTGTATAAGTTGCAAAAGTACTTTAGTTGAGATTTGGAGATACTATGTGAGAGAAAACATAGATTTGAAGAAGTGGACCATTGATTGTAGAATTTTCTCATAAAAGAACCATACTAATCATTTTTTATGAGAGGTGCCTTTAATCTAATATAAAATAATTTGAAGCAGTGAATCAGAGAAGAGAGGTTGTTGCATAGAAAACATTAGTGAATTCTAGCAGATCTGACAAAATAGGTTATGTATGTGTTAGTTATGATAAATTTGTCATAGATATAGTTTGAAAATGAATGAAA
Source organism: Pinus taeda (assembly GCA_000404065.3). Classification (NCBI taxonomy): domain Eukaryota; kingdom Viridiplantae; phylum Streptophyta; class Pinopsida; order Pinales; family Pinaceae; genus Pinus; species Pinus taeda. Next base: position 19,452 of record APFE031338685.1, on the reverse strand, counting down.
GAGGGATTTGAGTGGTTGTAGCAAGTCTATGCTTGTAGATCAGGGGATTGGAGTCTCCTTTAGGTTGGTGCATGTAAATATCAGGGGGTTGGTGCTTCCAATAGGCTGGTTCCTACAAATAAGTGGGATTTGGTGCTTCCATCAAGTGGGTTCTTGAAAAGAAAAGCAGGTTAGTGCCTATAAAATATGATGTAAACTAAAGTTGGTGCTTGTATTTACATTAAAATCAAAATAAGTTTTCTGGTATTTTCCCATATAGGTTTCCATGTAAATATCCCATGTTCAAGATTTATATGTTTAGTGAATTATTTTGTGATTGAATGTATTTTATTGGTTAAATGATATAATATTGATTCACCCCCCGTCTTAGTATTATCTTGGTTTCCAACAGTTGGTTTATTAAACAACTTGTAGCTCATGTAAAACATGTAACAATGCCAAGATAGATATATCTATATATCCAAAGAGATGAGTTGAATTGGTTGTGATATTAGTTATCTTCTTCAGTAATAAAATATCTTACCTTTCCTCATGCTTGTTTCCTTTTCACACTACTAGGGGTTTACCATGTAAAAACTCATGTTGTCTAAGTGCTCCTGTGTTATATTTGGATATTTTGGCGTTAATTACCAACATAGTGGAGGTTATTAAAACACATTAATGTAGAGTGGGATGATACAATTCCATACATATTGACAACCTCTACATTAAATTGTGTAGAAATTGGTTATATTTCAAGCAAGGGATTGGACATGTTAGGATGTAGACTTCTACTACTACAATTTTATCCTTAGCACCTCTTTTATCGCATGGTGATTGTAATTTATTATTGGAATGGATTATCTATGCCAAATGATGTTTGTATTCACCATGACATCTCATGCAGTACTGGATAAGGTCATTATTTGTCGATGAATGAAGATCATGATAATAATTCTAATGGAATAATGCTTTTATATGCATGATTTCCACATTAATAATGAGAATTTAAGTGGAATGAAATTCCTCATTCCTCCTTGGTTGGAGGACTTTCAAGGCTATAATGCTCCCTCCCATCCCCTCAAACCATCCAGGTAGATGGGAGGTGTTAATTTTTTATCAACCCCACCTCCAAGGTCTCATTATGGAAATAGGGTTACAAAATTTATTTACTTATGAAGGTTACCATAATTAACTTTGGATGGCACCATTGCAACCAGCTTGTCAAGAGTTTTTTGATGACGTAAACTTGACCTCAATCTGATTCTTAGATTGAAAGCTATGCCCTCCTAAATATTGACCAATTAGGTAGTGCCATGTGTCACCTCACATGGCTAACAGAATTACCAACTCGCAATTTAAACCTTGGCCCAACTGCCCTGATTTAGGCCAATAGTACATATTAATAATGGGACCCCTTACCTTGTGATGATTAATAGAATCTATCGCTAGAAATTTCCACATTAGTTAATAGACAACCCCTTCATCCTGCCTTCTTTTATTCACACCCACAACCGACGATGGTTCAATCAAACTCAACGCTAGACGGAAGGCACAAACTATTTTTTTTTGGTCTTGAAACAACAAATTTGACGTTGTGCTCTCTACTACCCATTCTAAGAGATTAGGGAGGAACTTAAAATTCTTCCACTATGCACTATCTGGATGACATGACATGTCACATGGCACCACCTTATATCCACGTGTTTGCATAGAGTCCACCTCATCTAAATCAAAGTTACCCTACCTTCACAATGTCTTACTAACATCACACTGACGTTAGGGTGATGTCACCCTACCACATCCTCACGTGGTCTTCATGTAGACCTACCCAGACTTTGTGGCATATTCCACCTTAGTTAGATTTGGGGCCCCACATGGCTGGGCCCCTTCATGCAATTTCATACTTCCCTATTCATAAAAAATATGGCCTTTTGTCACATTCTCTTTGAATCATGCCCAAGTACAAAAGAACTTAGTCGAGGAGGACACTAAAGGGATGGTGCAACATGAAAGTTCCCCATTGTCTAAGGTTGATCGATGGTGTTGCACTTGTTGCCTACCATGTCCTATCCAAAGGGGGTTATCACTTTAGCAATGAGGCGTGACACAAGTTTAATCTCTAATCACCCAAATTAATGTTAAACCCACCATTAGGGTAATCATAGTGGTTAGCATTAATAAAAAGTCCTCAGTTCACATATAAGCTTATTTTATGCAGTATTCTAGCTTAGAATTTCAAGGGTTTCAAATACTTTTCCTAAGCCTTCCTCTGATACCTAGTGTTGTGAAGAACACCAGAGTCCCATAGGGATAAAACCCTTATCCCCACATAGATCATTCAAGGCATTACACACATCTCTACTGCAAATGATAAAATTATAAACGTGCTTACTGACTGTCCCCTGAGCAAGCCTATCGTGGATAACAATGATCTGTAATATTAAGCACAAAGACAAAATAGCATTCCACAAAATAGATTCCACATAGCATTAAGAGATATATTGGAAAAACATGCATTACAACATAAAGACAATCAATTGTCTCATTTAGTCAAATATCCATGACCATTCCAAACAATGGAATCCCATTCATTGTGGAAATTAACTACGCACATTAAGCAATCATACAAGGCTATGTAAATAACTCTGCATCTCAGGAAAGTTTCAATAACCATAGGGACTTGCAATCCCTCATAACCATGAGACCATTCACATAAGTTTCTCATTATAACAACCAAGAATAACTCATTCCTTCATGAAAGCGCTATTACGTGCATTGCCACAATAGACAATAATATCATTCCATCCACAAACAACATAAACTTTCAAACAAGAACTATAAAATCAAAATGAGAAATCTAGCCAAAAACCCCAAAAAAAACATGAAAAACAACCCAAAAATGAAAAGTGTGTCTTCTGGAATGATTTTTTTAAAGGTAAATTTTCAACAATTTTTTAAAAATGGAAGTAAAAACCATTTTTTTTTGTACAATAAAGATGAAAAATACACTAAAAATTAAAAGTGTTGATGCTAGAATAACATTTCTTTTTCAGGGTATAGTTTTAACATTTTTTAGCAATGGCGTTAAGGATAAAATAATGGGACTTGAAAAAACTTAAAATTCCAACAATTTCCATCCATGTCGTTAAAAATAAAATATCATGACTCTAGAAAACCCTAAAATTCTAATTGTTTTAAATCCTAGCATTAAGATAAACTATCATAACTAAGAAAAACCATAAAACTTTGACAGATTTTCAACCATGGAATTAAAAAACCTTAAGTTTTCAACATATTTCAACCATGATATTAAGAACAAATTATATGACTAAAAAATATTAAAAAATGAACACTTGAATGAAAGACTCATTATTCCAAGAGTAATTTTTATTTTAAAGGCTAAAAGTATAAATATTTTCAAATTTTAACCTAAGACAACTTATCTCGCCCGCACCTAGAACCACAGTCTAGGGGCCTTGGGCCACGGGCCTAGTCAGGGTTGCCTCACCAACCCCCATATAGGCCTAGGGCTTAGGGGCCCAAGATGCCCAAGGCCCCTAGGCCATGGGCCTATGCGGGGGCAGGCGAGGTAGCCCCGCCCATGCTCCCGAATTATGGGCCCTAGGCGTGCAAAGCCCTTGGGCCATGATCTTGGGTAGGGACATGAGCGGGTGAGGCACCCCTACTAGTGTGTCAAGGAAACATACATTAAGAAAGGTAAGATATTTTATTACTGAAGAAGATAAAATTAAAAGAAGTGACAAATTTTAAATTCATTAATTTTAAATTTAAAGTATTTTAATTAAGTAACTAGAATTTTTAACTAATCACCAATGGCTAAATCCGAGCCATTATGCATTGATACTATTTATTCTTGAAGTTTGATTGAGTTTTTCACCTTGTCCTGAGGATGAACCACATTAGTTGGTTCAAAACATCAACCAAATCCTAATGATGTGATTAATTCAAAAGACATTTATTTACATTATGGATCAAAAAAGTCTTAGATCTAACATAAGTAGAAGATTACCAAAGTGTCCATCCACTTTCTCTCTCACAAGTGGAAAAGGCCCTAGTGCATTCTTACCTTCTCAAGTAGTGTTAGGTTAAGTTTAGTCGACTGAATAAAAGACTATTAGAGTGTTTGTTTTGTGAGCCAAGGATAAAATTGAAGGAAGTTGACAAATTTTAAAGAAAAATTGTAACTTTTAAAGGTGTCAGAAAAAGTTACAACAGGCCCTAGGCGCCTAAGATCAATTTCGGGAATCGCCCCTAAGGGCCTAGGGTCCTTGGGTCATGGGCCTAGGAGGGGGAGTGCGAGGTGCCCCTGCCTACAGGCATAAGGCACCCAAGGTTGATTCCAGGAATCAACCCTATGCACCCAGGGCCATTGGGTTGCAGGCCTGGGCGGGGGCGAGCAAGGAACCCCCGCCCAAGCCTGCATTGCCCTTAGTTGATTCCGAGAATTTTCCTTTGTCACCCATGGCTAGGTTCGATTCCAAGAATCGCCCAGGGTAGATTTTGAGAATCACCCATGGGCACCTAGGGTATCACCCAAGGTTGATTCTGAGAATTTCCCAGGGTCGATTTAGGGTATCACCTAAGGTATTGATTTTACGAATCACCCAATTTATTGATTCTAGGAATCCCCTAGGGTATTGGTTTTGAGAATCGCCCAGGGTTGATTATGTGAACTATCCAGGGTGAATTTTGGGAATCACCCAGGGTTGATCCTGGTAATCACCCCTCGGTGCCGACGATATTTCCCAGGGTCAATTCCAGGAATTTCCCAGGGTATCACACAGGGTTGATTTTGTGCATTGCCTAGGGTCGATTTTGGGTATTGCTCAGGGTCAATTTTGGGCATTTCCTAGGGTATCGATTCCAAGAATCTCCTAGGGTCGATAATCGCCTAAGGTCGATTTTAGGTATCACCCAAGGTCAATTCTACGATCGGCTACGGTCGATTCTGGGAAGTGCCCAGAGTATCACCCAAGGTCGATTCTAGTCCTAAAGCCAGGGTTGATTTCGAGAATCACCTAGGGTTGATTCCAGAAATTTCCTAGGGTCAATTCCTGGATTCGCCCAGGGTCGATTATGGGAATTGACATTGGTTGATTCATAGAATCGACCTTAGGTTATTCCCATAACCAAACTTGGCCCTAGGTGCCTAGGGGTGATTACCAGAATCGACCCTGGGTAATTCTCGGAATCGACCTTGGCCCTCAGTGCCAAGGGGTGAATCCCATAATCAACACTAGGTGATTCGTAGAATCAACCTTGCTTGCCCAGGGGTGATTCTCGAAATTGACCCTAGCCTTTGGTGCCTAGCAATGATTCCATGAATTGACCCTGGGTGATTTCCAATATCTACCTTGGACGATTCCCATAATCGACCCTAGCCCTGGGCTTGGAATCGACCCTATGTGATACCCTATGCTCTTCTCATAATCGACCTTAGGCGATTCCCATAATTGACTCTGGCCTTGGGAACCCAAGGTTGATTCCCAGAATTTACCCTAGGCGATAAATGGAATGAACTCTGGATGATTCCCAGAATTGACCTTGAGTAATTCTTAGAATTGACCCTAGGAGATTCTTAGAATCGACCCTGAGCGATTCTTAAAATCGAACCTAGGTGATTCTTAGAATCAACCGTAGGTGATTCTCAGAATTGATACCTTGAGCGATACCTAGAATCAACCCTAGGAAATATGCTGGGTGATTCCGGGAATCAACCCTAGGTGATACATTGGGCGCCTATGTGTGACTCCAAGAATTGACCCTGGTTGATACCTGAAATCGACCATGGGCAATACCAGGAATCGAACCTGGGTGATACTCGAAATCGAACCTGGGCGATTCTCAAAATTGACCCAGGTAGATTCCTGGAATTGGCCTTGGGCGACTCTTGGAAACGACCCAGGGTGATTCCCAGAATCGACCTTGGGAAATTCTCTGAATTGACCCTGGGTGATTCCCATAATCGATACCCTAGGTGATACCCAAAATCAATACCCTAGGAGATACCCTGAATCAATACCTTGGGAAATAACTAGAATGGACATTGGGTGATACCCTGGGCAATTCTCGTAATCGACCTTGGCCCTAAGCTTGGAATCGAGCTTGTTCAATACTATGGGTACTTCTTGGAATAGATCTAGGGTGATTCCTAGAATCGAACCTGAGCGTTACTCAAAATCAACCTTGGGCAATACCCAGAATGGAACTTAGATGATTCCTAGAATCGACCTTGGGTGATTCCCAGAATCAACCATCAAAGATTCCCGGAATCGACCCTGTGCAATTCCCGAAATCAACCTTGGGCGATTCTCGAAATTGATATCTTGGGTGATACCTAAAATTGACCTTGGTCGATACCCTTGGTTATTCCTGGAATTGACCTTGGGCGATACCTTAGGCACCAAGGGACAATTTCTGGAATCGAACCTGGGCAATACCTTAGGCACCGAGAGGTGATTCCTAGAATTGACCCTAGGTGATACCTTGGGTGCCGAGTGGTGATTCCTAGAATTGACACAGGATGATTCCCATAATCGGGCCAAGGACATTCCTGGAATTGACCATGTGTGATTCTCGGAATTGACCCTAGCCTTGGGCACCTAGGGGTGATTCATGGAATCGACCTTGGGCGATTCCTAGAATTGACCATGGGTGATTCCTAGAATTGTCCCACGGTGCCTAATGCCCTTGGGCTACAAGCCTGAGCGGGGCAACCTTGCCCACATGTTCCCTTGCCTAGGTCTATGGTCTAGGGGCCTTGGGAGCCCAGGGTCAATTCTAGAAATCGAACTTAGGTGCCTCAAGCTCCTGACCTTGGTAGGGGCACCTTGCTCACCCCCACCCAAGCCCGTTGCCAGGGGAACTATGTGCCCAATCGATTCCCTGATTTAGCCCTTGGTGCCCATGACCTCTTGATTATGGGCCTACCCAAGGGCGCTTCACCCGCCAGCACCTAATCTCGTAACCTAGGGGCCTTAGGTGCATAGATTCGATCATGGGAATCATCCTTGGTCACCTAGGCTTGATTCCTAGAATTAGACCTGGACGCCTAGGTCCCATAGGTCACGGGCTTGGGCAGGGGTGCCTCGCTCGCACCCCTCCAAGCCCACGACCTAGGGGCCCTGGGTGCCAAAGGCCCTTAGGCCGATGGCCTGGGCGGTGGCACCTTTCTTGCTCCTACCTAGGACCATGGTTCATGGGCACTTGGTGCCTAGTGTTGATTTAAGAAACACCTAGGCTTGTGAGCCAAGGGCCTTAGGTGTCCAAGGTCAATTATGGAAATCACCCCTAAGCCCTCAAGGCCCATGAGCTTGAGTCTTAGGCAATGAAGGGTGAGGTTCCCCTGCCTAGACTTGTGGCCAAAGGGCCAATTCCCCAAATTGACACTAGGCACCTAGGGCCCCTAGGAAGCTGGCCTGGGCAGGGGTGGGTGAGGCGCCCTTACCTAGGCCTACGGCCTAGGGGCCTTGGGCACCCTAGATAGATTCCAGGAATCACCTAGGGTCAATTCGAGGAGTCGTCTAGGGTCAATTCCATGAATCACCCTTGGGCACCTAGGGCCAAGGTTGATTTGAGGAATCACCTAGGGTCAATTCTAGGAATCACCTAGGGTCGACTTCGAGAATCACCCTTAGGCGCCGAGGGCCAGGGTCGATTTTGGGTATCGCCCAGGGTCAATTATGGGAATTTCCTAGGGTCAATTATGGGAATCACCCAGGGTATATTATTGGGTCGATTTCGGCAATCGCCTAGGTTCAATTCCAGTATTTCTGAGGGTATCAATGGGAACTACTACGGGTCGATTCCGGGAATCACCTAGGGTTGATTTTGGGTATCTTCAAAGGTCGATTTTGGGAATTGTCGAGGGTCGATCCCTGGAATTGCCCAGGATATTGATTCTAGGAATCACCTAGGGTCCATTCTGGGAATTTCCTTTGGGCGCTTAGAACTAGGGTCAATTCCAAGAATCTCCCACGGTTGATTCCAGGAATCTCCTAAGGTTTATTACAGGAATTGCCTAGGGTCGATTCCGGGAAATGCCTAGGGTATCACCTAGGGTCGATTCCGAGAATCACCTAGGGCCAATGTTAATTATGGGAATCATCCCTAGGCACCCAACGTATCACCCAGGTCCAAGGAATCTACTAGGTTCGATTCTAGGAAATCGATTAGGGTCAATTATAGGGAATTGATAAGGGTCGATTCTAAGGAGTCAAATAGTTTCAATTATGGGAATTGCCCAACGTCAATTCCATGAGACACCCAAGGCTAAGGTCAATTCTAGAAATCACATAGCGTCAATTCCACGAATCGCCAAGGATCGATTCTCAGAACCTCTCAGGGCCAAGGTCAATTATGGGAATCGCCCGTGGATTCCAAGGGTATCACATAGGGTCAATTCGGGGAATCACCCAAGGTATCACCTACGGTATCAATTTTGGTTATCACATAAGGTATTGATTCTCAAAATTGCCTAGGGTCAATTTCAGGAACTGCCCATAGTCGATTTTGGTTATCACCCAAGGTTAATTCCAAGTATCACCCATGGTCGATTCTAGGAATCACCCAAGGTTGAGATTGGGAATTGCCCAGGGTTGATTTCATGTATTGCCTAGGGTCAATTCCAGGAATTTACCTTACATGCTTAAGGCTAGGGTCAATTTTGCGAATCGCCTAGGGTGGATTCTGTTATCACTGAAAAATTTCAAAAACAATTTGGACAACTTGTATGGTTTCAAAGTTGTAAGTCAGTCTTGGTCAAGTCATTTTTAAAATTTAAAAAAAGGAGCCAAGTATTTTCAGTTATTATTATGTATGGGTTCATCTATGAGAAGCAAATTGACAAGCACTTAATGAGAATTCTTTGAAGTCCAAGTGAAGTAGCTTCCCTTTTCATTTCAAGCGAGGCAATGATCGAGATTAAGATGGTGCAAGCTCTTTCAATTTTCATATTGCAGGAATTCCATGGAGTTGTTTACAAAAGAGAAGGATCATAGGTCAGGCAGGTGTATTATATTGGACAAGCTTTCAAACAGGTTGGCTGTTGGAGATTTTGCGAAAAACTTCAAAGGAGGTCACAAGCAAGTCACCAAAGAATTTGTTTCCAATTTCACAGGATTTAATTCAAAGGTTGGAGTGCTTGAATTACCAATATCTCCAGAGGTTATATATGTAGTCACTGAAATCCCAAGAGAGACAATTTTAAAAAAAGAGAACTATGTGTTTTTGACTCACACAGCAGTTTCGTAGCGCGCTACGAAACTGCTGAAAGTGACAGTTTTGTTTTTTGATGATCTACCTTGAAAGAAAAGGGGGATTATTTTGAAAGGGATGTTGCTTCAGAGGTGTAATAAGATCACTTGAAAAGGTTTGAGCCCTAATCAAAAGGAAAATTCAAGAAATGAAGACATATACACATACCAAACCTTGCGCTACGAAACCCCTGAAGCAGCCTATTTTAGGAGAAAAACTGTTTTAAGTAGTCAACTTCCAGGAGGTCTCCAGAGCAACTGAAAGACTATTTTGGAAAATTTAAAGATTTTTTTATTCCTAACATACTGAAATATAAAAACCTCTTTCAGTTTCTTCAAATTAATTATGAGCTGGGAGAAATGGGTGATTAAACTTGCGCTACGAAATTGCTGTAGGTGCAAGTTTTTCACAGGCATATTTCTCTGTTTTACACCTGTTGTTCAAAGGCACATTATGGGAGGTAGCGACGGTGTTTCAAAAAACCAAGAGATTTTTTTGTTCATCATGGATTGGTTCACCAAAGCCTCCTTCATTTTTTCTAAATACGTTTTTTGTGAGACGTTATGAGCTCTGTCCCAAGACCCATTTTTCAGCCAGAACAGAGCAAGGGACAGTCTCCTAGTTTCTAGGAACATCAAAGATCGATTCTAGACAGCTGGAGAAGTATTTTAAAAAACCAAGAGAGGTTGTTGTTATAGACATCCTGGAATACAAAAACCTCCCTCAGTTTCGAAAAATGTGTCATGGATGAGGAGATAAAGGTTCTGTCCCACGTGCCATTTTCAGGGATCCTAAACCTAAAAACAGGGAAACATGTTCCCTAATTTCTAGGGTTTGTCTTCAACAGTCAGATGACCATGTGGAAGGCTTCATCAAGTTCGAATTCATGGAGTTTTAGGTGTCAAATAATCTTTTAAATGTTTAGATAAGGTTGTTTTGATCATAATGAGGAGTTACACTCCTAATTGTTTTAGGTCTCTAGGACTCCTAGTTAGCTGGCTTTTGTATTAAATAGTTAGTTTAAGTGTCAATAGGTGTCAAATAAGGAGGAATTCAAATTCCCCTCATGCTGGAGGAGGAAGCTCCAGGTAGTTAGACTCTTGTTTCTATATATAGCTGAAACATCTATGTAATCAGGGTTGGATATTTTGAGAAACAGAGTATTGCTTTGGCTTATGTAAAAACTCAGTTTGGTAATATAATTTGCTGCTTATCTTCTCAGGATTCTTACAGTGTTTCAAATGCTCAAGATATGTGGTTTTGCTTTATCTTTAATGTTTTTACAGTTGTATGAATACACAATCACTCAGAATTCACTTATGCTGCTCTGACTTCCTGTGTGTATTTGTAAACTGAGGTTCCTATGAGATGATGTTTTGAGTATTTAAACATTGCTGCCCTGACTTCTATGCATGAGAAGTGTTATATTTTATTAAATATGATCAACTCCATAAGCCCAATGGAAGTATTTTTATTGCCTGTCCAGCCAACCTTTTTATTAAATTTACTTTACTAGAGTTAGCCCTCTTATCAACAGTCAAAATCAATAACTTTGTTGAGAGAGCCCTCTTAGGCTAGGGAGGCTAATCCTTAGCTAAAAGATTGGTCTGAAATAGTTACACAGGGTCTACCTAATCAGCAGCCCTTCAGTGATGGATTTTGTGATAACAGTTTCCACAATTTCCTTACCTTACTCCTTAGTTTTTATATTATTTTCTAAGCCTTTTTTTGAAATTAGGCTATGATAACTTATGAAGTATGGATTCTAGAAGTGTTTTATATGTATTTATTATTTTATTACCTTTATGAATGGATTTGATCAATAAAGAGTTATTTACTTATGATTGGATCCTTATTTTGGACAAGATTCTATTGATGAATTAACATTCGACGTTGTTTCTTGGAATGATCATGGGAGATCGAATAGCTTCAGGATGTTGAACCTTGTTTGGAGTAAATCAGTGAAGGACGAGCTTTAGACTTGGTCATCCAGATATATCAAGATCTCTTGTAGTTAAAATGAGCATCCTAAGAATCTTCAGATTCTAGGGATCACTCTTGGTCAGAAATAGATTCACTGTTGTTATCTTTTACCGTCATGGTATAAAAAATTGACATTGAGCCTCAAAAAGGGTTGATCAGTTGTAATATTGTTTTGACAATAGTTCAGACTTGAGAAGACATAGATTGTAATTGAATGGGAGCGTTTATTACTCAAAGTTAATTTGTTGTGCTAATTCCTTTTTTAAGGCAGTTTGATTTTGTTGATTTGGGCCCGATCCAAGAAGAAACACTGTCTTTACCTGTATATTAAATTGGTGTTTAGTTATTCTGCTTCAGCTATTCCATTTGCGTAATTGCTCTTAATTTATCATTTCTTGTTTATTAAATCACATGCTCTGTTTTAAATGGAATTCATAGAGATTGTTACCGAGTAGATTTGCTTTAGTTAATATGATAGGAATATCGTCATTTCGTGCCGTTTCCTATAGATTATCATATATCGTTATCTTGCGTACTTAATTGCTTTCGATGGTATGATTTTGTAGTGTTGTTTTTCCATTCTGTAGTTACTATTACCTAAGTAACAACTTGATGCTTAAATGGTTTTCCTTTGCTATTTCCTTCAAGAAAAGAGTTTAGAAGTTGATGTTCTGAATGGTTGCTTTAGTTATAATTTCATTACAAGTTGATTCCTTTAACATTGCAACTTTTCCGTTCAATAGGGTAGTAGTAGCTAGTCATACCAACATTTCTCTTACATAAACTGTGTCGATAACCTTGAAATAGAAAGACAAAACCTTGGGTTGACAATTTAATGTGTGGTAGTTAGTTGGCCCTTTTAGCAACAATTGACTGGCTCAACATTTTGGCGCTATTGCTGGGGAGGTTGTTAAAGAGAGTGCTAGTTGTATACCTTGGGGTTGGGTATTAAAGACAGAAAATAAGAACCTGCACACACACCCTAGTAAAAATATTGTGGCGGTACATGCCCTCGACTGATACTTTTAGGTTGTTTAGTGTGTATGACTAGAAAGAAACCTAGGACAAGGAATCAAATAGAGATAGATTAGAAATCTATCATGAAAATCACCAAAAGCCAAGGTCGGGTTGGCCTTGTAAGAATGAACTTCATAGAAGAAATCGTTCATAAGTCAGAATCTCAAGCTTCAGTAGGTCCCCAAGCAGTATTTGGGAAGGGTTCTACTATCATCGTCCCTTGAGTAGCAGAGTTATTCGTTGCAGCTAACACTGGGATTCATGATAAAAATTTAGGAACTGAGCAGAGCTTCCAAGAAATACATGTTAGGCATCTTAGACCTTTTGATAAGAGTGAGGGGCACTCTTGTAGCTTAAGGTAAGAGAGAGGTGAGACAAGTGAACCAGACCCTCAACCTTCTAAGTAGAAATATTTTGTGACACCCATTGTGAGACGAGAAACTGAAATTCCTGATCTAAGCAGTGTTGTGAGACTTGGTCAAGGCCCAGAACCCCGTCAACATACTAATTATTTTCATTTAGTACCTCCTGACTACGAGATCTATGAAGGTTATTGGCAAATATTTGATCAAATAGAAAATCCGGTAACATGAATGCAAACCTCAACCATATAATACCCTATTGTTGATCCACAAACTAATGCACTAATGAAAGCTATCCCACTACAAAACCTTCCAAACTTTCATGGGATGTACTCCGAAGATCTTGATGCATTTTTGTTTGAGTTTGATGTCCTATGTCGTGGATATGATTATACTATTGACCCCAAAAAATCGAAATTGTTTCCTTCTACTTTAAAGGGAGAAACATTCCAATGGTTCATCGGATTTGGGGGGTGGTACTATAAATTCACGAGATCAAATGAAACACGTTTTCCTTACCAAGTACCAGGATTACTGTGGATCTATAGATCTAAGGGAAGAAATATTTAAGATGATGTGAAAAGAAGATGAAAATTTGGAAGAATATATTGAAATATTTCAATATAATTTACAAAGATCACCATATACTACTTTACCCAAGGATGTGTTGAAAACTGCCTTAATTATTGGTATGAAAGATGAATGGATAAAAATGCTTAATTTAATGAGGTAGGGTGATATTTCTAAAGATGAATATGATGACATTGTAACACTGTGTATCATATGTTCACGTGGGGGTAAACGAACCAAGCCTAGAACTCAGGATCCTCTCAACAAATCTAACATAATTGTAGGGGAGGAGTTACACGAGTAGAGATTGGTAATATTTTAGAATATTTTAAGATTGATATCTTAAGTACACTAACAACACAGTTGGATTTTTTACAAGTAAAACAAAAGCAGGTTGAAGCAGAACATGCATTAGCTATTTTTTGTCCTTGTTGTCGAAAGAAGCAGAGTCGTAAAGAATTCTCGCTAGATACAATTGAGATATGCGCTATTTGTACCAAATATCACTTGACCAATCATTGTATTTTTCTTCCTGGGTTGAAAATTATATTTAAGGAAGCCAAGGAAGAACCAGAGCTAATGTATTTCATGGCACAATGACGACAATGGTAAAATCACCCATCAAGTATGTTGCAGGACCCTTCTATGTTTTTTTTTTTGGATAATTTGGTCAACAACAATTTCATGTATTAAAATGGTAAGGCCAACAAAATTATCCAACTACCTGGAAACCTTAGCCATACACTTCGTCACCCTAGAAAAATCATTCATTTCCTGGTCCTTCTTGGCCAAATCAATAATATCGCACAACCTCATGGCACAATATACCAAATAATCCATACTCTCCGCGATGGGAAAATCAACCTACTCAGGGGCCAATGTGGTCCCAGAATTAGAAACACCCGACTAGATCGATTAATCAATCAGTGGGAGTGCTACCTAAATCACAAAATCAACCACCATTAAAACCTCCACTTCAACTACCTCCAAATTATCCACCTCCACTATGACCTCAATTACCTGCATAACCAAATCCTAATCCAAATAACAGACCCGTGCAATTCTTCGATATTCTGGAAACTTAAAAATTCTCCCCCTCCCTCTTTGGAATGTAATGAACTACATCTGAGATCTAGGAGAACCATATTTCTAGAAGATCATTCAAAAGGAAAATAAAAATACTGCTAAGGAGCAACAAAACATTCTCCTCCTACCGTAGTCATTACTGAATAAAAATCGTCTAGTAAACTGACTAAAAAATAGGAATCCATTGATATTACAGACATTGATCCTCCATTCCCTGAGAGATTATCCATAGTAAAATCACCTTTATATCCTGACTTTGATCTCTTAGGGGAATTACAAAACTTATGTATAAAAATCCCTCTCCTACAGGCTATTAGAGAAATACCCATTTATGCCAAAACCATTAAAGAGCTGTGTGTTAAGAATCATGGTAGGAAGCTGAAAGATTCTCCTACAGTCCATGTTCTAGGGAAACTCTCTAATCTCATTCTAGGAAAAAAAATAACTATCAAATTTGAAGATCTTGGAAACCTTGTAGTCACTGTCCAGATTTAGGGGTATAATTTCCCAAACACCTTAGTGGACTTGGGAGCTGCCATAAACATTATAACACTTGAAACTTGTGGACTCCTTGGAATAACTAGATCTAAATCGACTTCAACCATGCTGGAACTAGCTGACAAATCTGTAGTAAAATCAGAAGGTACTTTGGATGATATCATTGTTTCTGTAGATTCCTGGGAATACCTAGTGGATTTTCCAGTCCTCAATCCTAAAAATAAGCTGGAAGGACACCCTATGATTTAAACTGACTCCAACCATGCTGGAACTAGCTAAAAAATCTGTAGTAAAATCGGAAGGGACCTTGGACGACATCATTGTTTCTGTAGATTCCTTGGAATACCCAATGGATTTTCTTGTCCTCAATCCTAAAAATAAGCTGGAAGGACACCCTCTGATATTAGGCAGACCATGGCTTGCCACTGCAGACACATATATCGGGTGTCGAACAGGAAGTATGAAAATTGCTAAAGGACCTACTATAAAGAATATTATCCTACACCCACCCGCTAGACCCAACATGTCGATTGACGATTTTAGACGCTTCCCACAGGAATATCAGGAAGGAAATTTGCACTTTCCTTTCACTATTGACAAGGATCTTATTTTTAAAAGAGAGACCAAGGATGACACAATTAGTGGGTTTTTTAATCATCCTTCCACTATTGGAAACGCCACATGTCATATGCTGAAAGATGTGCTTGACAATGAAGCCCAAGGAAATCCGCTAGAGTATTTTAACACTAAGCATATACCTATGACTGCAATTCACAATAGCGTTCCCATTGAAATTGATCTTTACAAGACCGTGCATATTAACACCAATTTGAATTACCTTCAACGTGAAAGGTTGATTCAAATTATTCTTAAATATAAATAGGATTTTGCTTGGGAATACTCTGATATGAAGGGCATCGATCCAAATTTGTGTGCACATAATATCTATATTGAGAAAGATGCTTGAGCCATTCACTAGCCTCAAAGAAGATTAAATACACACCTTAGGGAGATAGTAAAATAGGAACTTCAAAAAATTCTTGATGTTAATTTTATATATCCTATTTCTGATAGTCAGTGGGTTTCACCACTGATGGCAGTCCCTAAAAAGAATGGAAAATGGGTAATTTGTGTCGATTATAGAGAACTAAATAAAGCCATGCAAAAGGATCATTTTCCTCTTCCATTTGTGGACCAAGTCCTTGACACTCTTACCAGAAAGAAATATTTTTCTTTCCTGGATGGATTTAGTGGGTATAATCAAATCTAGATTTCCCTGAAGACCAAGATAAAACTACGTTCACTTGTCCATGGGGAACGTTTTCATATATTGTCTTACCATTTAGGCTGTGCAATGCACTAACCACTTTTCAAAGGGAAATTATCAATATTTTCTATGATTTAATTAATGAAGGAATTGAACTATATATGGATGATTCACCCCTTATGGTAATGATTTTGACCAAGCCTTGCACAATCTCGAGAAGGTTCTTGCACGATGTATAGCTACCATGTTGTGCCTTAGTCATGAAAAATGCCACATGATGATGATAAAGGGCATAGTTCTGAGACATTTTATTTATGCTATAGGTATTCAGGTAGACCCTGTTATCACTCAGGTTGTTCCCTTTGACTCCCAAGGGAATGGCTGCCGAGGTAACCACTAACCAATCTTTTAGCTGCAGGTCCTAGTCTACCTGTAACCAGAGAGGGCTCTATCTTTATAGTTTAGCTTTGTTTGCTGAGTGTTTTAGACTAGTTATGATGCACTGTTTGTTTGATTTTGGTGGGTTGATGATTCCCTTTAGAACTGAAATACAGACTTACTGAACAGTTTGTTCCATTGGGCAATGGAGTTGAGATATTTGTGCTTTAGGAAATTGATATGTGGAGACAAAGTGTTGCTGCAGAGCAAGTTAGGCATGTGTGAAAACAATATATCAGATTGGTTGATGAAATGGTGGAAAATTAGTAAGTGAGAGGCAATTAAGAATCTTTCACTATGCTAATGAAGAAAACATGAAAGTAATGCTTAAGAGCAGTTAAGAATTCTTAAACAATATTCACCATGTTAGGATAAGTTGAAATATGAGCAGTTAAGAATTCATATCTATGGCCAATCCAGCAGAAAACATATTTGGAAAATAGAGATTGAGCATAGGGTGTTCGGACCAAATCCTAGGCTATTCTTTTTCTCTATTTACCAAGATTATGAAAACATGAAATTGTGGAAATAACAAGAAACACATACACAGTCAGAAGAAACTTATTGATTCAACAAATGACACAGGAATTCTGCAACAACACAGAGCTTCTACATATCCATCTCAGATAGCACTGAAACCAGCAATCTCCATCAGCAATTTTATTATCAAAAGTCTTCAATATACATCAGAGCTCTTCAGAAAGAATTCTATTACAACCGACCCTCAATGCGTTATCTGAGGGGATATATATACAAAAATAGGGTATGAAAATATCTTAGTGGAGAGTTATGGTGCAATAAATTGCACCACCAACTCTCTTACAAAAAGTAAATGATACATAAATATAACTTTAAAGGCTGAGATAGCCGACGTTCATTTGTCAGACAGATTTGACTTTTGGCTGTAAAAAAATAGGTGGTAGCAGTGCTTTAAATGCTGCATTCATTTTGGCGTGATATTTGAGTGGATTGCTGAGTCACCTGTATGCTGCTTGCTGTACCTGTGTGCTGGCCTGTTCTGCTGACCTGTTTCTACTGACCTGTATCTGCTGACCTGTATCAAAAAGGTAAGCAAGCAAAGTGGATTTATCTAGGCAAAATTTCCAACATTGCTTGCCACCAATCAGCCGGGGGTAACTGATGTCCTCTCATCTTTACCACTGTCTCATCTGCCTCTTTAAGTCTATAAAAATTGGGAGGCACCTCAAATAGATGATTAATCTCATGTTCTATGAAGAATAGATTCTCCAGCTTGTCATAGAGGGTCTGCCCAGATGGAGGCCCTGTTTCTTTTGTGGAGCTGCTGGAGGCTGTGATCTGGTTTTCTACATAGCTATTGACCCTTGTCATATATTGCTTATATGGCAGCAGCTGTCCTGTACCAGTCACTAGGCTTGGAAGTCCTTTGTCCTGCAAAATAGCCATTTTGGCTCTGAACTCATTTATTTCTTCCTTCATTTCCTGGCACTTCCTCTCTAGTGTCTGGGTGAAATTCCTCAATGTTAGTACCTTTTTGGCAGTGAGGATTGTCTTTGTCCTGCTGGCTATTTGTAAAGCAGCCAGTTCTTCCCTAGTGCGGTTATTAAGGAAGTGAATCATTTTGCTGGCCTGCTCAGGCATTATTCCCAGGGCTGTCCTGGCTCTCTGAATCTCTATGTGAGCTATTTCTATCAGCTCTACCTGTTCAAAAATGGCTTGAATGGACCTCCATTGGTCCTGCATAGATTTGCAAATCTTGGCCCAAATAATCCTTTTTATTTTTGCTAGGGTGTTGCCTAGCATCAACTCCTTCTCTAGAGTTTTTACTTTGGCCTCTAAGGCCTTTATTTCCCTCTGTTTTTCTGCCACAGTCATTTTTGACTTGTCATAACTGGCCTCCAGCTTGGCCAGTTTTTCCTTGGCAGCATTTATTTCTGTGACCTGACTCTCCAGCTCTTTGACAACCTTCATCATTTCTTCTATGCTCAGGCTGGATTCTGCTGCTGCTGTGGCTTCCACAGTTGCTCCAGTTGCTGATGTGGCCGTGGTAGGTGCTGGAGCAGTAGGAGGAGCTGTTGTTATTTGTGCTGGAGGGGCAGATTGGAGGTTTGTTGAGGTCTGTGGTGGCTGGGAGGCAGATTCCCCTTGCTTGTCCTGCATGGCTTTTTCCAATTCTGCCTCCATCTGCAGTATCCTCTGGCTCATGACCAGGAGAAACTCCATAGCGTTATCCACCTGTTTTTCTTGGACAAGCTCTGCTGTGTTAGGATGGATAGTAGGAGGTAACTTTGCCTGCCTCCTTAGTGCAGCTATATCATGCTCCTTTTTCTTTATAAGGGCCCTGACACCCTTTGGACCTTTTGGGTCATGCCCCAAATCAACAATTATATCCTCCAAAGTTTTTATTCTGTTATCTTTGGCGGAGGAGGACAGCCTCTCCAAGTCAAGTTGTCTATTGGTGTTTTTCAGTGATTCCTTTAGCTGATGGGCCAGCATTGCCCTATCAGCAAGTGTTGCATACACCATTTCCCCAGTTTGCTTGTGCAGCTCAATCTGATCCATGGGGTGTATGTCTTTGGCAAAGACCTCTAGATTAGTCTTGTAGTAATCTACTGTGGTCTTTGGGTGTGGAACTTTGGGTCTCAGATGAGTGAATATCATCTTTTCTTCCTTGAGGTCAAAGGCAGCCATTAATCTTTGTTTCTTGGCTGGGGTTGTGTTGAGGAACTACTCATATAGCTGCACTCTTAGCAGCTCATTTTGGGCCTTGATCTCCATGATACCCTCTTTGACTGTGGCCGGCTTCTGGCCCTGCTGTCTGGAGGAAGATACCTCCACGGTGTGCTGCTGAGCCCGTTCTAGCTGAAATGAGCTAGTGGCAGTCTGTTGGCTCATTTGTTTTTCCCTGTTTTGGCTTTCTGCCAGCTCTTCACTTATATCTCCTTCAGCTTCAGGGTCTACCCTCGGCCTCTTGGCCTCCGGTTGCTGTAATGA
>APFE031338679.1:0-12181 GCA_000404065.3 Pinus taeda | reverse complement strand
TGCAGCTTGAGAAGCCTTTCTTCTTCTATCCCTGTCATGACAAGTGAGTGGTCTGATGCTTTTATCACCTCAAGCTTGCCATCAAACATATGAATGGAGTGTCCTTGTTGGCAGATGTGGACCAAGGACAGCAAGTTTCTCCTCAGCTGTGGGAGATATAGAACATGATGCAGAAGAAAGTCTGGAAGACCAGGCAATTCAAGCCTGATTGTGCCAAGCCCTAATGGCTTGAGTTTGGATTTGTTTGCAAAGTATACTGCTCCATCAACATTGTCAGTAAATTCTTCAAAAAAATATTTTCTAAAAGTCATGTGGAAAGCTGCTCCTGAATCAAGCAGCCAATCATTTTTCCAAGAAGCAAGTGAAGCATTAAATAATTCTTCATTTACTCCAATATTACAGTGTGCCACAACATTGTGAGTGGATTCAGGTGCTTTACCTTTGTCTTTGTCATTAGTTTTACCTTTGGGTTGGTTTCTTTCCTGCTAAATTCTGTCACAAGGCAACTTGCATGTGGATGCATCATGTGATCCATCTCTTTTGTAGTGTATGCAGTGCAAATCTTACTTTTCTCCTTGAGAGTGTCTGCCCCCCTTGCCTCTAAAATTTCTTCCTCTTCCTCTTCGACCACCTCTTCCTGTGGAAGAATCTTGAGCAATATTCTTTTCTCTATGAGAAAGGCATACAACCTCTTCAGAAAACTTAGGAGTTGTCTTCTTATAAGAAGAGTTTCGACGTAAATCACATGTAGAAAACCTTTGTCGATGCATTTCGAAAAGCTTTCTTCTTCCCAAAAGCTTTCTCTCTTTCAACAAATTTTTTCACAAGGGAATCAAAGGTAATATCTTTGAGGTTGCCATTTGCTTGCAATGACTCAAGATAATTTGAGTAAGTGGGATAAAGTGCCTTGAGAAAAGCTATCAGAGGAATATCCAGGTCAACATTAGTGACTTTGATATCATGCATTATAGATTTTACTTCTGATGCAAGAGCAAGAGGATCATGATTTTGTAATTCAACGGTTAAGAGTTTAATCACGAGTTGAACAACTTCAAGTGCAGAGTGTGAGTCATAGAGTTCCTTTAGTTTTTGTAAGGCTTCGAAATCATTTGAAAATGGAGAAATATGGTGACTCACCTCTTCATTTACTAATGTTGCAATCAATGCATAAGCCTTGTTGTTCTTATTTTCCCAAATGGGTGAATTCCTTGTCTGAGGTAGGTTGTTTTGGCTCTTTGTCTCCGTCTCCAACACACACTCCTTTCCACAACTCATTGAAAATTAGGGTGTGTTTTATCTTCTGGGACCACTCAAGATAGTTCTCCTTGCCAGTGAGAACTACTCCCACAATAGATATGATTTAATGCATTGTAAAATATGAGTGTTGTAAAAATACTTCTAATGTAAATTAAAAAATATATTGTACAATATGATATGTATAGACGAAGGTAAAAAAAAAAAAAAAATCGGATTTATTTATATGGAGGAGCGAATTTGTATTGACTGGGAGTGGTGTATGAGTTATATGGAGGTACTGCGAGTGGTGGGACCGACATTACAAGTTAATATGGGCAGCGAAAACGTGGTAGGAGGGGCCATATGGAAGCAGCCACAGTGTGGGAGGAGCAGCGCAGCGTGGGAAGAGGGTGTGTTAGCCACAGTGATCAAAGGTATGAACGCTAATACCAAGCGTTCACCATGGAGTAGCTACTGCACCAACATTCAATGTGGAGCAACCACCACACCAGCGTTCAACATGGAGCGAAGAGTTGACTGTGTATTAGCCATGGGAGCGTTCACCGTGGAGGAGGGTGTGAGATGGGGTATGGCCGAGGGTGTTGTAGAAATCAACGTTCAACGAGGAGCGACATTCACCACAACGATATCACGGTGGGCACCATGAGATGGGGTATGGCCGAGGGTACTATAGAAAGCAGCGTTCAATGAGGAGCGGCGTTCACCACAACGATACCATGGGATACCATGGGATACCATGGGATACCATTACCCAAAATTTCCAGGTTGATTTTGATGCGTTATACCATGATTGTGTATTCTTGGATGGGAGGTAGCGTCAAAGTTGCCAAGCTAGCCAGAATCAGCAGAATAATGGTGAGAGAGATGTTAATCTGCATAGGATTCAGAACATAGGCAAAATAGGCAGAATAGGAGTTACAAATTAAAGAGGGAAACAATGGTGGCTCTGATACCATGTCAGAGCAGGAGGTAACTCCTCAAATCAAATCATATTATTCATTTAGGTTGTTCATTATTATATACAAGAGGGAGTGACTGTTCATTTCATCTCTCGGTGACTCTCCATCTTTTCTATTATTTATTTACATTAATTATAGTTGTTCACCCAATCCCTATGATTAGGTGTCAACATTTTTTATTTTCTCCATTGTTGAGTTCGTCAGAGGCCCTTGGCCATTTTTTAAAAAAAGAAAAAAAAGAAAAAAACTAAAAAGAGTTAAAAAAAAAGTACAAAAATAGATTATATATTAAGAAAATTCTTTTAAAACAATATTATATTCATATATATCGATATATATATGTATTATTATTATTGTATATATATTAATATATATATATAGCCCCAAGGGTTAGCTCAATGGTCGATCCCCATTGTAATGGCCACCGATCGGAGGTTCACGAGGGTTAATTCTGGCTCGCGCCCTTGGGTTAGCCCTGCTAGTCTAGCGACTAAGCTTTTAAAGTTCCCTTCAACGTTGATTCTGCCCAGTTTTCCATGATTTTGGCCATAGTGTTGTGAGCTCATGTGGTCTGATGAAGCATATCATTATTATATATATATTTTCTATTTATATTATATATATATTATATATATGTCTCTGTATATATATCTATATATATTTATATCTATCTATTATATATAATTATCTATATATATTATTAACAACATACCTATCAGCCGACACAGCCACGATAAACGTCGACGACTACATAGCCCACCATAACACCGATGATGGCGCTAAACCACCGCTGCCCTGCCATCGACCACCAACCAAAAATCGTGCTACGACCTTCTTCTGCAACCACCGTTGTTGTTGCCGAAACTCTGCTACCACAGTCCCTGACATTGTACCATCCTGGCTACCACACAACAGCCTCTTACCGCAGTTGCGCAGCACAACGCCATCCGCACAGACAGGTATGCATGACGGTCAACTGCCACTACTATCAGTTGTGTGCGCCATCGATTTGTCGTCGCTGCACTGTCTTCTCTTCTTCCTTGTCGCCCATCCTACTCCATTGTAGTTGTTTCAGACAACAACCACAACCTCCCTCCAAAAATTCTACAGCCGACAAAAATATTTTCATCACAGCCAATTAACCAACTGGTGTTTCTGTATACGATGTGATTGAGGGTAATCAGGATTGTGAAGTTTTCCATATAACAATTTTGATAAAATTTCCCACTCATCCACACAATGAATTAGACATTCATATTCATAAATATGTATCTATAAACCTCAATTTCTAAGTGAAGTGTGACTAAGACATAAGATTGGATAGAAGGGTAACATTCTCCAACTGTCATGACCCTATTAAGAAGAGAATAAGTTCTCTTTTAAGAAGTGAAATTAATTAATTCGTTTTGATAAAAGGTATTTAAAAGTTCTCATATATATGCTAATATATATAAGGAATTATATTATTAAAGTAACAAACACAAACAGCATAGGTAAACTAAAAAGGAAAGAAGGTAATTCTTATGAGTTGGAAAAAAAGGGGTGTTTCAGAAAGTGTTTAGTTAAAAATAACAAAAAGTGGAAAGCGATAATTACCACTTTTCAATAAATAAATAAAAGGAAGGAAAAGGAAAGGAAAAAAATATATAAAAATCATTAAGGGAATTTGAGTGAATATATAAAATTCAAGCAAAAGTACAAAAGGAAACATTATAAGTGGATACCTTAAAAATGAAGTATAGAGGAATTTTAAAGTTTTTATTATATTAAAAAATAAAATAAAAACAAAAAGGGTGATATATATATCAAAGAATTTACATAAAGTTTATATATTTATTCAAGCCCAACTTTTAAGGTGTCTATATTACAAAAAAAGAAAAAGGAAACTTGTATAAATTAGTATAATATAAAGGAGATACGTTAAAACTCGATAAAGTTAAATATTATTTGTAAGTGGTAAAAGAAAAAAAGTTTGGAAGCGTTGAAATTGAAATATAAGAATGGAATCCAATTCAGAAGTTAAGGAAGGAAGATTCTCCTATAAAGGTATTCCAATTGTAGCTTTTAGATTATTTATATTAAAAGGGTGTATCCAAGGGAAAGAGATTAGTATCACTATTAATCCAAGCCTCGAGAATAATTACATCAATATCAATTTGGCGAATCAACTATTAGTTCTAGAGCCAAATATAGGGGAACGATAAGGTATTTTTGGTGGAAAAGAATATGAAATTAATTATTTGCAAGTGACAATTGATCATTATGAGTACATATCTCAATTTTGTGTCGTAACTATGTTTAACCCAAAAATTGACATCATTTTCAGTCAAGATTTGTTAAAAGAATTGGGTACGTTCATATTTAACTTAGAAAAAAAGATTTTGATGTTTCCTTACAAGAGGAAGATGGCCACTTTCCAAGATGTGACAATGAAGTGAAAACTCATAGAACCTTCATCAGAAGACTTTAAGGATATTCAGAATTAATGTTTCAAGATAATAAAAAAACTATAACAAAGAAGCAAAAAGAGTTTGAAGAATTCATCTCCAGTAAAGACAAATAAATTGTGTGCCTCATAGAACACAATGAAAAACTACTCGAACAAGTCAAGAAAGCTAATGCCATAAATAAGGAACTCGAGAAGCACTTGTTGGACCAAGAAGAAGAAAATTTATGTTTAAATAATTTTAATCAAACATTATTAGAACAAACTAGAAGTTTAAAATATGATGAGGCTACTAAGAATAAAATCAACAATCCAGAAATAAAAGAGGTTTAACGTCTAAGGAACCATAACCAAAACCTCCTTACACAAATAAAGAAGCTTAAACGTGACAAGAAATCACTAAATGACAAGTTAGAACAACTTCAATAAGTAGTGTCGAATTCTCCAGTTCTTTCAGTCCAAGTTGAAGAAAATGGAATGAACATCGATCCAATGAATATCACAACTCAAGAAGAAGACACACTAGTTAAAGAAAAACATACTCAGATGAGATGAACGAAATTCTAAGTGAAGATTTTGTAACCAACTTGTTGGCCGGATAAATCGATCTTGTGGACAAGACCAATCTCCCTAGTATCAGAAGATAGTCTAGCAACAAATAGACAAACACATCTATATTTCTCTAGACATATGTGATTTATAAACAAATACTATAGAGGTGTTAAGACCCTACCTTAGATCCAATGCTTGTTCATAGTAGCCATCCTTCAAATGTTCGAAAGAGTTACCTTTGAGAACCTGCAATCATAAACAAGCAACATCAAATAGCACCTGTATAGCAAATATCATAAATCATATCTATTATGGTGATCAAGGAATCCATAAAATAAACCATAAATCAACAGCTTATTGAGAAAAAAAAACTTATTTGTGTTAACTTTAAAGTAGAAGAACCTTACAACCTTTTCAGCCTTGATGTTGAACAAGCTCTTCCTGGGGTCCGAAACAGGAATTTCCTTTACTTTGACAAGCCTTGCACTCCTCCAAATGAGATCCTAGAGGTATGTAATCTCTCCTCATAAAAACTCAACTAAAGAAGACTAAGTTCCAATAGCATTTCACCTCAAAAATATTCAGCTTCTAACCTCCCACGTAACCAGCCCAATGCTTCATTTTATAGTGCAGAAGAGGAGGTTACAGGGCCACCTATGAAGGGATAGAATCCTCCTTCAAAGGGATAAGCTCCTCACATCAAGGGGTTAGCTCCTTAAGGTAAGGGATGCATGAACCTTAAGAGAGCGAACTTGCCACCTCAAGGTTCCTTCCAAAAGCTTCTAGAAATGACTGAAAGTGGTTTTTTTAGAATATACTCACGCCTTTTTAACTTTTACAGGGGTATGCACCCTAACACAGAGATAGAGTGGTCAGGCACGCAGGAGCCATGACCATTAGGTGCGGGACCGCAGGTAATGCAAAGAGAAAGTGCAAAACCAAAGTTTTAGAGACTTTTGAGGGCTTTCTCTTATTTTCAAGGCTTGATATGATGAACTGAGGCTTAAGACTTGCAAAGGAGGAAAGTATGAGTGGTAATGGACTCACACAGATTGCAGAATGTCAAGGTGACAATTTTTAGTGCAACATATTGCCCCCTAAAGTGCAAAGTCTGTAATAGATGAAGATAGAGTTTGTCATCTATGGAGAGTGAAGTACTTTATCATTTCAAGGATCATCCTGTGGACACCCCAGTTGGAACCTGTAAAAATGTTCAATGCAAAATATATATATGTGAACATATCATCGTTGAGGTAGGCATTCCCATACTCAGATCAAAACTAACTAGAAAACTGACTAAATTGTTCTGATACAGGAATGATTTCGCAATACATCAAGCGTATAGACATGTGTAGACACAGTATGGGTGTAGCCATCTGTTTATGAATAGTCCACTATATAATGAATAACAAAATTCCTCGCAGCCTGGATGGTAGAAACTAGATCCAGGGTCTTGATTTCTGCTTCATGAACTAGTACGATTCTATCCAAGTGAATGAATGTGTCGAAGTCGAACATGGTAGAAACCACTTGATTACCAGTCAATGATGTGAATTGTTAACAAGTGTGAGAGAAACCACTAGTAATGTCAATGGCTCTCAAAGTACTTAGTACAATCCATGAAATGTGAATAAATGAGCTGATGTCGAACATGACATAGAATCCTTTGATCGAATTTCAATGATGCAACCTATCGTCGAAGGCGAGAAACCTACCATTAGGGCATGCAGATTTCAAGGTACTGACGATTTCTAGATCATCTTTCTAGATAATGAGCTGAAGTCGATGGAAAGCAATCTATCGTAGGTAAGCCCACAACACAAAATCATAGATCAAGTTTTGAATAAATATATTGACAAGGACTGACTTAGGGATGGTCAAAATGGATGACAGATATTTTGCAAATGAATGGTTTATTTGAATTGACCTCTTGAACACATAACGACACTGTAGATGGTTTGGTGACAATTGACCCAAAGCTAATACCCAGAAACTGGCTGAAGACTTTCAATATGGTTTGATAACTGTTAGTAAAGGATTTCCAACCCGTGAACAAAAAGTGTCGTGTTCCAGAGTGGTTTATGGCTTTTTCTAAAACACAAAGTGTGAACCAACAGGTTCATTTTCTCTCTTTCCCCCACCATTTCGGAAAGTACCTCTTTATTTGACAGTTCTGAGGAGGATAACATTTGCTTGTTTATAGCTCATCCTTCATATGAGTCCAACTTAGTTAAAATTCGAACCCTAAGAAGGAGTGGTTCGTTCCTGTTTAAAATTGAACAGGTCCTTTACTGTTAAATTTTAACGAGTCCAGTATAGGAAAAACTTGGTGTTTTTCAATTTTAGGGAGTCAGAAGAAAAATTTAAGAAAACTCCATGGGGGTCCTTTTTTGTAAATTTGTGTCCCTCAAGCCCGAAAAAGTATAAAACAATACTTGAGAGAACCGCTTGACCATTACGATCAAGGAGTACTTTTCATATTAGTGACTCTGATTCAAAAAAAAAAAGTAAAAAAGTGATCGAAGACACGTCGTTTCATAACCAGTATCGAACTTGAAATGACAAAATTTCGGCGATCTTTTCATGTTTATACAGTCAGAAAAGATTTGTAAGTGGACTTCCCTTTTAATTCCATTTAGCGAGTTAAAAAAAGGAAAAAACTCGGCAATCTTTTCATATTTTACGAGTCAGAAAAGAGCTTAAAGAGACTCCAATGTTTTGCTTTTTCATAAATTTTTTAAAGAGTCCCAAAAAGTGATAAAAGTATACTCTTTGTTGAAAAATGATCAATTTTCCCGAAAAATCCAATATTCTGCACAAAAACTCAAAACATTACTCATACCTGTTTTTTTTTTTTTTTTTTTTAATGTGTTTGAAAAGTTACCTTTTTAAAGTGAAAAATAATTAAATTAACAATTCATTTATTCAAAAAATCTTATAAAAAGGGCTTTTCTATATTCATTTTTACCATTTGATTTTAAAGTGAGAAGTGAGAGCTTTTGGGTAAGAAAGTTCCTGTGAAGATTCTGGAAAATCTGTCTGTTGGAATCG
Source organism: Pinus taeda (assembly GCA_000404065.3). Classification (NCBI taxonomy): domain Eukaryota; kingdom Viridiplantae; phylum Streptophyta; class Pinopsida; order Pinales; family Pinaceae; genus Pinus; species Pinus taeda. The sequence goes on along the minus strand of APFE031338679.1, from coordinate 3,916 downwards.
AAAACCGTCAGGTCCAGGTAATCCACATCCTCTTTATCTTGCATTTCAACCGTTTAGGCTTTAATTTTGATTTTTGAAGGAGAATTTAGTTTAGAAAATTGCTCGCGGGGGTCCACAGGTTCAACACGCGGCCCCTGCAGACCTATGCACTGTATGTAAGTGGCAGGTGCAGACCCTGCGAAATGCATTTGAAAAACCTAAATTTCTCCAACCTCGCCTAAAAAATTTTGAACTAAATTGTTCTAATATGTCTTTTTTGCATTATAGGACACTCAAAATGCTTATTTGGCGAGAACGTGAGCATGAGGATGTGGATCTTGCCGCAATAAATCATCCGCCCACATTGCAGGCATTGCGAGCATGTAGACTGTTTAAGTTCTGGGCCATACCAGGCATGAGGGCCCAAGTAGACTTCTTGCAATGGCTGGTAGATAGGTGGAACATACAGGACCAGTGTTGTGTGATTGGTGGCCACCGGTTCGAAATCGAGTTAGAGGACATATATTTTTTGACTGGTTTTCCCAAGAGAGGTGAACGATTATCTCTTTTCAGGACTAGGCCAGGTGGCTAGTCTATCACTAGTCTCCAATTGAAGTTTTGCAATGATCAAATAAAGGACAAATGGATTGATATTAAAACTATCGACCATCCTGAACTCAAGGTTATTGCATTCACTATTACAAGGCTATGCGAAAGTGCAGCATTGCATGTGGCTACTGGATCCCAGATGTAGATGCAGATGGTTGTAGACTGTAGACTGTTATCGAGGCACCATATTCAACTGGCGCGCAACTGTGTTGGCAAATGTAAAAGGCCAACTAATCAGAGCAAAGAATGGACAATTGAAAAACTTTGGATACATTTTCATCATTGTTAGCTTTTCTCTAGAGAGGGTCCCTATGCTATTCCCACAATAGCTTTCTGTTGATGCTGGTCTTCCTCGAGAGCCTAGGATAATGCATTGGGTTGCTTTGATGGCTCGTCACCCTGAGGAGGGTTCAGAGGTTGTTCGATTTCTGCCTGAGTATTTTCGTTGGTTGAGCAACCAACTTTTTGTGAGTCACGATTTTCCATATGCCGGGATATTGCGGTGACCCAGACATGATTTTTCCACCAGGAGAGCAGTGGGATGATTCAGGTAAAATCATTTTCAACACTTTCTAAGTTTTAACTAATTTTTTTTTATTTTTTAAATCGTCCAAAACTGACAATTAAAAGTTTTAAATGCAGATGTGGGTCCACGACGACCAGTCACTCTCCAGTCTTACGAGAGGAGACACCCAACTACAGAAGTACCAGCCCCATAGGACCAATCTACAGAGATCCTGACCGATTTGGAGAATCATCTAAAGCGTTTGATAGCAGATATTCCAGAGACTAGCATAGATGATATTCCACTTAGGTTACAACGATATGTGATTGGGGTCCTAGGACCTTTTAGGAGGTTCCTTTGTAGGGTGGCCTAAGCAGTGGTTTCTTATCGTGATCATCACCAAGGATAGGATGATCGCTTTTGGAGACTCACATGACATTTTTGTCCTTTTGTACTATCATGTTGCCGATCATAAGGTGTTTTTCAACCTATGATCGGAGACGATGTATATTTTGACACACTTCTTCTATGCTATGATATATCATTATTACCGGCTATCTTGTGTAACATGTTATTGAATGTTTTTAAATTTACTGTTTTGATTATTTCAAATGTCTATTTATCATATGAGAAGCAACTGCATCTACTAATGTATTTAAATGTTTTGAAATATGATGATATTCAATGTAATCAAATTCACGTTCCAAGAGACGAATTCTCAAAAATAATCTTAATAACACTGAATTTTGAATGACATAAACCTTGTTAAGATGTAATACAACGTGTTTAGAATCTAACCTAACAATCAAACTCTGAATCCCAAATGAGATGGATTCAGATAATAACTCAATCACTGCACTATATTCTGCAATGTTATTCGTTGTTTGACCGAGGCTTACCCCATGCATACATACTAACTCATCAAAGGGTGAATAGATAACCCATGTTGTAGTAGAAATGTTCTATGTACTACGACAAGCACCATCAGCAAAACCAATGTATGTTTGAAGAGACATCGACATCTGCAATATCAAGAGTAAAATCAATATAAGCAGGAATAGTGATAAAAACACTCTTTAAACTAGGAACACTTTTCTAATCTAAAACACACCAGCTATAAAGAAACTAATCTAACAAAAAACCTCCACACTGAAATTTAAGCATAATATCTCTTCAAATAAAGCACATTTATGGGTTTACCCAAAGAGACACCATCAAAATCTACCAATTCATAGGCCCTTTTCCAACCCCTAGCTTATCGTTTGCTTGATCATATAGTAAAATTAGGTCTCCTTCTGAAAAATTACGAGGTGTAACATTTCGGTCATGCTGAGCTTTTATTCATTTGGCATGAGTCTCGTTTGCTATTTCAGCAGTGCGTCGATTCTCGTCTAGCTGAGCTAAGTAAAAAAAACATTTCTCCTCTTCAGAAGTGGCTGGGAGTAATTCTATGGCTAATTGTAATGACGGAATTTCACATTCAATAGATAACACCACTTCCAAACCATAGACCAGTTGAAAAGGAGTGAAACCAGTTGACGTTTTCAATGAGGTCCAATATGCCCAAAGTGTTGAAAATAGCATGTTATGCCAATTTGACTTGTGAATACCAATGATTCATTGGATCATAGTGACTAAAACTTTATTGATAGCTTCAACCAGACCATTAGCCTGCGGGTAATATGGAGTAGAACTATCATGATGCAGGCCAAGTTGATCTGTTAGTTTAGTCATCATGATGTTTCGAAAGTGACTTCCATGATCAGTAATAATAGCTTGAGGAACACCGAATCTAGCAATTATATGATTGAATACAAAAGTTGCAACAGTCTTGTTGTCTGCCGAAAATGTAGGCATCGCCTTGGCCCACTTAGTAAAATAATTTGCCGCTAGGATAATATATGCATGCCCCCCAGCGGAGTGAGAGTTACATGTAATAAAGTCAATACCCCACTTTGCAAAAGGACCGACAGCAATTATAGGGTGGAGAGGAGCGGGTGCAGCACACATCTTACAATCAAAAATTCGACAATTGTGGCATTTCTGGACTGCGTAGATACAATCTTTGAATAAGGATGGCCAGAAATACCCAGCGCGCAATATCTTTTGGGTTGTGTCATACCCAGACATATGACCGCCACATGCTCCAGAGTGACAGTCATTGAGAACCTTTTCAGCTTCTTCATGAGTTAGACAATGTTGGAAAATAGAATCCGCCCCACGACGATAGAGTGTATCACCAATAATATTGTATTGTTGGGATTGGAAATGTATTTTCCGTCGCTGAGATCGTGAGATTTCAAGCCGAAAAAATTAGGTTTGGAGATAAAAAATAATATCTCCATACCAAGGATCGAGAGTACTGATAAGAAACAAGGATTCATCCGCAATGGGTTGCTCTGCCACTGTTTCAGTATCAGTACCCGGGAAATCACACATCAGTTCCGCAAAAACCAAAGATTTATTTGCCTTGGATTTTTCAAATTCCAAGTCAAATTCCTGCAGGATAACTATCCATTTGGAATACTTTCCCCCTAGCAATTTTTTGGTCAAGATATACATCATAGGGTTACAGTCAGAAATTACGGTGGTTTTGCGTAATAAGATGTAGTGACCAAATCTTTGGATAGCTTGGACAGTTGTCAAGGCCAATTTCTCCACATGTGAATATTTAATCTCAGTCAGATGTAGAGTTAGACTACGATAGTAAATCACATGTTTGTTGTTGAATCCATCTTCCTGAACTAAAACCATGCCAATGGTGGAATGAGAAGCGGTGAGATAAAAAAAGTAATCCTAGTTGTAGTTGGGAGGATGCAGTAA